>OX377202.1:44201857-44237965 GCA_947396885.1 Heligmosomoides polygyrus polygyrus | reverse complement strand
GTTTTCATTTGCTCGGTCCTGCCCATCCCTACATATAAACAGCATGTTGGAGTTGAGCATCTGGCCACAGCCACTTCTCGTCAATAGCACTTGTGTTGATGCAAATCCATGCTATTAAAGGCGCTAGTAGGGGAATCTCCCACTGATCGCCACCAATTTATCGCCATAACCAATGCAAACTGTTCCCATAATACAACGCATATCGCTATATAATCCAGCGCTTTTCGTGGAGTTATTGAATTCCGCCACCTTTATCTCCGAACGCTTTACTCCGGAAAGCAACTATAAGCCTTGTGATTCCAGTCTCCTGGACGATAGTGGTGGCTGTCTTCTAAGCGTCGTCCTCTATAGGTAGAGGGCGTGATGACAACGTTAGTACCAATGCTCGTCCTTTTGAGCGATTCTTGGCAACTCGAGTGGCCGCTTTCGTGCTTATCCTCAGTCAATAAATAACACGCAGAGCACATTGCGTCCACTCCATCCATAGCGTAGGAAGGAAGGTTATGTGGAACCAACTGGAGCTTTTGCAGGAGGCTCACGTGAGGTGATATCGTAAGTTCTCTGACGAATGCGCGCCTGTGAACATAATTCGTACAGCTTGCGTCGAAAACTGATAGGAAGCTGGCATCACCGGAGACTGAGCTCAGAACTCAACGAGCTCACCTCGGCCTTCCTCGCTTGTTCATATTTGTGGAGCCGTGCTCTTGATAGACATCAACAGCAGTGCAATTGTGAGGAGGGCTCCGGCGATTTTTTCCAGTTTTCCACGCTATTCGTTTCGTGTTATGAGCCTTGTTTAGATATGTATGTCACCTCAGATTTCGAAATTCGTTCCACATGTAGTTTAAGTGGCACGGTTTTCGCAACAGGTTTTGCTCTTCAGTTCTGTTTTCCCTGCAGCATTTGGCTTTCATCGCTTCTGTGATTCCAGCCTACCCCTTTTGGAACACGGCGTGTTATGATCTCCTGGACGAATGCTCGTTTCGGTCCGCTTACTGCATGGGACTCATAAGATTTAGGAGCAAGAACACTGTTAAGGTCTTCCAAGAGGGAGAGAGGAGTCGCACCGTCCTTTATTGTAGAGCGAACTTGTTTTAGTGTGCCTGTGTAATCGTCAACTATTCGCGGATTATGAGGTTCGGCTAATATTACTCCCAAAAGAAAAAGCTTTGCAGATTCCTTGAATTGATTTCTCTGGAAGTCTATTGACTACATTTTCAAGCCGGTTTTAGTTCCAGGACGCGAGGAACCCCTTATCGTAATCAATTCAACAACTCTTGTTCAATTCCGACCTGTTCATCCCGTTATGTTCCAGGGCGGATTTTCAAAAAACATCAAAGTCTAATCAACCTATGTTCATCGCTTATCGAACAAACGTCGTTTTCTCGAAATTGGCACCTAATATTGCTGACGCATACAATTGACTAAAGGCCCCCACACATTCCTGCGGCAACGCCGCTCGCCGCTATGATTAAGGATAGGGCAGGGACGCCCCCGGCGGCGAGCTCTGTCTCCCTCTGTGGGTTAAGGTTTGGGCCGGCGGCGTTGTCGCAGAAGTGTGTGAGGGCCTTAAGGCTCCTTTTAGGCATTTTATACTCGCGCCGCCGCGCGGCGCGGTGTAATGGTTGGCATAGCTATCGATTTTTCACGCCGCCTCAGAACACCACATTTGACGGATTACGGTATTCGGCGAATCGCGCCGCTGGAGGGAAGGATGCGGCGCGGCGCGATCAGCTGCGGCAGACTCGATGTGGAGTAGGAGATTCACCACCGAGATGAATCCTTTTGCTATGTCCTTTTTGTTCTGGCTCCTCAACTAATAAAACAAAGAAGGTGTAGCAAAATTATGGCACTATTGTACTTCAAGGACTCCAGAGGTCGATGAGAGGTCGAAAATGTTTTTTGACCAAACTTCTCCCGGAGGGGGGGGGGGTATCTAGGGTGCTGATCACGAATCTGACATCTGTTTTCGGTGACCATCACCTTAGTCACCCGTACCTTTCGTAACCTGGGAAGGGAATGAAGACCTGTAGACATTCCCGAAGTTTTACCTACTACGCTAAAGATATGTTCAGTGAACAATGACCCCGGAATGGCAATATGAGAGAGAGAATTTTGAGCGATTTTCGACAATGAGTGCCTTCCAGTAATTGTACTTTTGAACCCGCACATTTTGAAAATAAAGAGTCGTTTAGTGCCATTTGCATTGCATGGGACTCGACTCAATACCACACTCAAAAGTTTCAACCGTAGGTTGAGCATACGACTTCTACCCCAGCTTTAAGAGAGGATTCATCTCTCCCCACAGGAATCCCACCCTAACATTAGCTAGATGCATTCTGCTGATTCTGTTTTGGTGCTTCAGTGACCTATGGACCGTCTCCTCCGTCGTCCTTTATGGCGCACGGAATGTAGTACGTAGAAGTTGGTCGCCGCGCGTCGCTGACGCTCCCCTTTCGATCGCGCAGCAGCGCGTCAATTCGAGACGCGGCGCGGCCCGAATTGACGCGCCGCTACGCGGCGGTAGAATAAAAGGCGCCTTATACTTATGCCGCCGCGCGGTGCAGCGTGGTGGTCGACATAGCTATCGATTTTTCGCGCCGCCCGGTGCCGCCGCATCGCATTCATCCTCCGCCGCCTCAAAACACCGCATTTGACGGAATTTCGGGTTACGGTATTCGGCGAATCGCGCCGCTGGGAGGAAGGGCGCGGCGCGGAGCGATCAGCTGCGGCAGACTCGGTGTGGAGTGGGAAACACCGAGATGAAACATTTTGCTATGTCCTCTTTGTTTTGGTTTCCCAACTAACACAACAAAAAGGGTGTAGCGAAGTTGTGGCACTATTGTACTTTCAGGACTCCAGATTTCGAGGAGAGGTCGAAACTTTTTTGACCAAACCTCTCCAAGGGGAGGTTATTTAGGGTGCTGATCACGAGCCTGAAATCCGTTTTTGAAATTACGACCGATTACAGTATGTTCGGGCGATTAAGGCCCCGTTTATACTTCCGACGCCGAGCGACGCGGCACCACGCATTGTGGCCAAATTGACCGATCAATGTGGCGGCGCGTCGCTCGGCGTCGAAGTATAAACGGGGCTTAAGGCTGTCGAGGTCATAATCACCGATTTCGCCCAAATTTGGGGGCTTATTTGGTGTGCTGATCACGAATCAAACATCCGTTTTTCGTATTACGCTGGAGTTTGAGCAAAATTGGTGACCATGACCTTAGTCACCCGTACCTTCCGTAACTTAGGAAGCGAATGGAGATCTGCAAACATTCAAGTTTTACCTACTACGCTAAAGATATGTTTAGTGCACAATGACCCCGGAATGGTCATAAGAGAGAGAGTTCTAAGTGATTCTCGACAATGAGTACCTTCCAGCAATTTTACTTTTGGACCTCTCATGTTACAGGATAAAGGGTCGTTTAGTGCCATTTGCATTGCGTGAGACTCGACTCAATACCACACTCAAAAGTTTTAACCGTAGGTTGAGCATACGACTTCTACCCCAGCTTTAAGAGAGGATTCATCTCTCCCCACAGAAATCCCACCACAAACATTGACAAGATGCATTCCGCTGATCAGCCGGACGAATCCTTTCTGTTTTGGTTCTTCAGTGACTCATAAAATGCCTCCTCCGTCATCCGCTATGGCACACGGACTGTAGTACGTGGAAGTTGGTCGCCGCGCGTCGCTAACCCTCCCTTTTCTAAAGGCCCCCACAGAGTTCTGCGACGACGCCGCTCGCCGCAATGATTAAGGATAGGGCAGGGGCGCCGCCGGCGGCGAGCTCTGCGTCTCTGCCCTATGGTTAAGCATAGGGTCGCGGCGCTGCCGCAGAACTCTGTGGGGGCCTTAACTGCAATCGCGCAGCGGCGCGTCAAATTCGGGTGCGGCGCGACTGGCCGCGCGGCGTCCCAGTTGACGCTCCGCGCCGCGGCGGGAGTATAAAAGGCGCCTAACGAAGCAATGCTGTAGGCGGAGTGGGGTGCAGGCTCATCCGTTAGCAGGGCTTGGGGAAGAACTCGTAGAAGTGCTTGCCCTTCTGCGTGTCATTCGTTTCACACCGTGTGCGCCCGTCCAGTTTGCCCCAAAGGGAATGGGGGAGATTGCGTCACATCTAACGTGTTTCACCCATAACATGTTGGGACCACCACAGAGCACTTTGCATAGGGTTGCTAAGGCAGTAAATTGTATAGATGCGAGCCCACGAAATCGCTAAAATGGCCGAGCGCAGCGCAGCAGGTCGACTGAAGGTTCAATTCGAATCGTGTCAAATTATTCCTGCAGAACTACTGCTGAATCCTAGCGACCTGAGAGGAAGTGCGGAAAAGACCACTGGAGCGAGCGTCATCTAATCGCTAGTTCTGTGCACTACCACGACCGAGGATGCTCTTGGTGGCGCGCACAAGAGTTGTCGACTGAATTGAATGCGTTAGAATTGAATGAAATTGTAGTGGCAAGGAGGGTGATATAGAATCTGATGTGCACTTCAACAGGACTCGAACCAAGATCTTGTGCTTAGAGCTGAGCGCCCATGGACCATCCGTCAACTATTCCTTAAGGATACCGAATCCGGTTAATGCAGTGCTCCGCGATGCTTACTTGGTTTACAGCATGAATGTCGTCTGCCTCTCCATTAAAGTTTTCGTAAACTTTTGTGTGCAGTTAATTTGACGATTTGGCTATCAACTTTAATACCCCAAAATTACTTGCAAAATTTTCACGCGGTGTAGATGCCACGGGAGAGCGCAGAAGTTAGGTCGTTTTGTTTTTGTCATACAGTAATGAAGTTTTTCGCTGAAACAGCGACTAAATTCTTGTGATGGACTGGGCTGCAATTGCCCAACTTTCCGCTATCAGTTATCACCTTCGTACTGAAAACACTACCGCAGGATCTTGAATACATATCACGGTAGATATGCGAATGAATAGCCAACTGTAAAGCAGTTCACGACACCCTATTGTACAAAAAAGTTTAGAAGCTACTTTGGTTAAGAAACTCGTTTCTTAAACGAGGAATAACCCAGCTCGACATTTTTTCGAGGCACTATGTAGTATTAGACCAAAGTTTTTTTCAATTAGCTAAGCTCCCAAGTCCGTGTAGCGCAGACGAAAGAGGTACCGACTGTCGTGTGCAACCGGTACCAGGTTTTTGGTTTGGATTTCCCGCCCAGGCCAACCAAGCCTTCCATCATGCCGGGGTCGGTGAATTGGTACAGAACGTGCCTGGGAAGGATAAAGCGTCAACTTGTTCATCGGCTGGCCACCGTAAGTCGCAACATCACCTGGAGGTGATGTTGCGCATCCCCCAACAATTCACCGTATCCGTCGTGCACTTAAAGTATTGCTGACCACTCCAACTTCCAGAATGTTTTTGAATCAGCAGCCCAATTAACTTTCGGACACCTAAGAAGAGTAGAACGACAAATGGACTTGTCAGCCGACCATGCATATCTCATTCGAAAGTGTTGGTTGTCCACAGCTATTGCTCAACTATTTGGTGTTCACCCCAGACGGAGGTCGCAAGGGAAGCCATACTATGCCCGGTTCCAAGGCTAACTCAAGCGTCCGTTAATAACGGCGGTTTAAGAACCGGTGCAGAGGTTGAACTCAATTTTCGGTACGTTTCGACTTTGCTGGTAATCTGCCGCCTTTGCGGAATAGCGTTTTCTTCGATCTCGTTTTGGAAAAGCCCAAAGATTACCTCCTTAATTCATACCATAAAAATGTAATGCCTATGCGGCATGTAAATGCTTCCCCAGACGACAATGTATGCGGTTACCTGACAGTGTTTAGGAAAACTGTGGGGAAGCTGCACACTAACAGACTAAAGCTTGAGCAATGTTGACTAATTTTCTTACTTCACTAGGAGCGGCGTACCTGCTTCTTATCGACTTCCACCGCACCGCCCGCTTGGGGTTTTCTTACGGATCCGTCTCATGACTCCTATTGCTGGCTCATTCGATTTGCTCCCATCTGTGCTCTCCCTCTCAGCCGCACAACATATTTTTCTGGCAGCCTTATCCGATTAATATAAATGAAATATTGGTCAACTTGACCGCTCAAAATTGTTCCTGATACGCCTTGAATGTCTACTGCGTGACCGAAGATTGTATTGGATTGCTATTCGTAGCGCGTTGTTCTGCATCGTTAAGCCTTTCTCGTAGGTTAGACGGCGATAATAATGGTCACCTGCCGCGAAGCCAACATGTGAAATGCTTATTGCTACCGTATTGTCTAATCCATCGCTGTAACTGGGCGGCAGATTTTATTGGCATTCCTCATTCAGTGTTCGCGACAGCCCTGTTCTTCATTTATGTGCCTAGCTGTTCTTCTTGTGATTTCCTTCTCTCTCGCAATCATCCCACCCGCTGTTCCTCTCACCTCCTCGGGGTGTCTTCTTCTGTAGCACCAGCTTTTGCGAGATCAACGTTTAGGCCTATGTCATACCTTCGCTCACCCCGAGCGAAGGCGACGAACAGAGCGATGAGCGAAGCCTCTTCGCTAGCGTGAAGCTAGCGAATAGGCGCGCAGTTAATAGCGTTGTGTGCAGCTGCGTCGTAGCATCGCTACCGATGCTGCCCGACGCTCTGCTCAGCTCAGCGACGCTGTCGCATCGGTAGCGATGCCGTATCGCTCGAAAGTACAATACCGGCCTTAACTTTTGGTCATTGGGCGGAAAAAGCAAAAAAAAAAACGCCTTTTCCGCCACTTTTCTGTAGCGCTCCTCGAATTCAGCGCTTTGTAATTTGAAGCACATATTCGTGATCAGCACCGAGTTCTCTTCCCGATGAGCTGTAAATCGCCTGGCGAGCCTCGGTGGGTTTAACTGGAGGTTTTGAGATGCCTTGCCACTTGAGCTCATAAAAGGAACTCAACCAGCAAGGAAGCTGAAGATGAGGAAGTGCGATCGCTCGTTCATTGAAAATTATGGTAGTGAGCGGGCTGGTGCCCGCTGCACACCGGCAAGATATCTTAACACGTTGACGGCAATGCGTCCCAAATTGGGACGCGCATCTTCAGTCGCGTTGGACAATATGTCTCAATTTGGATCACGTCTAGAAACACGTCTAAAAAAATAGTAATTTGGCTCAAACTTCGCCTATGGAGGTTTTTTGGGATGCCGAACACGAATCGCCCGTTTCACCGAAAAAGGCAGGAGACCACCCGTATCGACAACTAAGGTGGTCGGGTCTGAATCACCGACTTGGCACAAACTTCGCCTAGGGGGGTTTTTGGGATGCTGAACACAAATCCAACGCCTGTTTCACCGAATGTGGCGCGCTGTGGTAGGTAAAGGTAAATGAGGTGATCCGTCGTCTCATTTTCGAAATAACAGGTAATAATTAAAATACACTCACATCAAATTTCTGATCTTTATAACGGTATTTAGCACAAATTTTTATGGGTGGTAATACCTATTCAAGAATACAAAAATGATGAATCGATTTTTACTGATTAATTTTGAAGTTTGAGGATCGACTGTTACTGGTTATCTCACGCGATGTGGTATCCCACTTTCTCGCGCGGGCTCTAGGAGGTAACTCGCTTGCCGCACGCGACGTCCAGGCACTGAAGATCGTATTTAAAGATACAAAACGGGAGCGACAGCGGTCGCGCGCGGCGGCGCCTGGTGCGTTGCCAGCTCTGCCTGCCCATTACGGGGTAGCTCGCCCCCGAGCATGCTGAGTCATCCGCTGACGCTGAGGAGAGCACAGAAACCGTGTTTATTTGAATGTTCCACGACCAAACCGCCGCTTCGCGCTCAACCAGACTGCCCTCGCCGCGGAGGCGATGGTGACCCAGCGGGTCGACGCTAAAGATCTCCGCAGGCACTGTCCCGCATCTTTGCCCGTTGCGCTTTCAGGCAGAACGTCCCTCACCCTCATTATGAGCCCGCCGAAATTACTATGCTACAACACTAGAGGAAGGCCATTTGACTTTCGATTCCCCACATTGAGCTGGATTGCAAGGTATATCCAACGACCGTTTGTCCCAACCTACTAAAATTTGAAGTAGGAGATCTGCAGTGGATTATGGAGTCCGGGAGAAACTAATCCATCTCTTCGTCAAGGATGCGAGACCCCGGCATGTTTTTATGGATGAACATGGACGCATGGGCACATGTTTATTAAGAGGGAGGGGGGGGGGGTTGGCCGGGATACCAAGAATCGATGGGGTTCAACGAATCAAAAGTGCTTCCCTACGAAGAATGAATCTTAAATGTGATAGTCGGTTCTGTAAGCGACATTCGCCAATGGGCTACTGGCAAAGAACTCTGGGGCGATCGAGGAGGCTGACAGGTAGCTTTATAAATCACTAATAACTACAAAATTCAATAATATATAATTTATAGATAATAGACGTGAAGTAACGCAGTTAAACGCAGTAATGGAGTAGAGTGTTGTAACTTTGTAGAATGCAACATGACGTTAAACAGATTCGATAGCGGAGAAGCGCCACGACTCAGCACATTGGGTAGCTTCTTCGCCGTTGACCGTTGGAGAAGAAGACAAAAACAGCATTCCTGTATTTTTTGAAACCATAACAGTATCCAGTGTTGATGTCATATCTTCCTCAATTGAATTTTCTGTTAAACATACTTAACTAGTCCTAATAGCATGCCACTCTAGGCCACGCACTGTATATCTTGGACATAAGTTTCACGATAATATCTCGAATTCAACGTTCCTTCAGAGGTGAAGCGGGTAAAGACACGAACAAAGTTTAACTTCCTTGCTATGTGACATTTTGCTCAGCTAAGTCATATCACTAACAGCTTGGTCTGTTTTAAAGTGGATCGCCTGCCTTTCATGCGTTCCTACAATCCATGCCAGTAGCAAGCACACTGGCGTGGTCGAATGCGAAAATTGCGGCAGGCCGACAGGCAGGCAACGCACCAGGCGCCGCCGCGTGCGACCGCTGTTGCTCCCGTTTTGTATCTTTAAATGCGATCCGGCACTGAAGCGCGGACGTGCGCTAGGTGACGCATGGTCCGCCGCGGAGCACGAAATTTTGCCAGTGTTCAAGCTTCTCAACTAGAAAGAACCGCCTAGGGGATGTGACACGATGGAGAACCCGTGGAAAAGACGCCCTAAACATAAAAGGCTCTCTTGGGTCGCTATCTCATCCTGTTTTCTCCTTTTTAGGATTGTTCTCCACCTGCTGAGTCAAAATCTTATCTGGCTCGCACTGCTTTCTCCCGATTCTTCCGACTTTTCCTGGTTCATGATCGAGTTTTATACAATTTAGAAACAAACGGTTAACATATGCCTCTGGTTTTTTTTTTCTTGTAGAGTAATCAATTATAAATCCTGAGAATGTAAGTGGAGTATTCAAATTTCTGCTCATCCCCACCCCACAACAAAACATACAAACACTTACTTCCGAAACTTCTAGTTATAATCCCATCCGAGCTCTTGTTTCGAATTTTCCTCGCCCGATCCTTGACTGTTTCCCTTCACTTATTTAAAATGGATTGATTCTCATTCCACCCGCACTTTTTTGACAACCGATTCCACTTCCCTACCAGGAGACATCATCCTTATCTCATGTCACCTTCCTTCTTCTACACGGTCAACGTCGCCGGAGCACTCTTTCGCGCTCTAGCGCGCCCAGCGGCAAGGGCCACCACGCGCGTATAACGTCACTAGCCGTCCCTGTTGGATGCATTCGGACAGCAACAACTCGTCCAATTTCGTGGCGCACCGTGCGCGATCGCGATATCTTGGGGCGTTTGCGTTGGAGTTATGTCTACCTCCCCCCCCCCCTCTCGCGCGCGCTATTACGCGGGCTATGCGTGATTTTCACATTCAGGACACGCATTTTATCAGTGATTGGATTACGGGATGTGGTGTCGTGAGGAGCTTGGTCCCACACGACAGACGCGCGAAAATCGGTCGGTCGTCAAAGTGTTAAAACGGGTAAATTAGATCAATCCGACCCCGGAGTTCCATACCTTCCCTAGTTTCGGGATTCCACGACCATGTGGAATCTCGGAGCAGTCACCTGCCCGTTAAGTACCAGAATTCTTCTTATTATGATTACTATTCTTCAGCGTTTGTCCCGCCTCGTAGCGGGGTCCGCATTCTGGTATCATCACGCCACCAGAATTATTGATAGAAATAAATATAAACCTGATGTTTGATAGTCTTGCCATTATGAGCAAATTAAATTGTGCACTAACATATTTCAATGAGAGAACTTACCAAACGAAGATGAGGAGGAAATGTTTGACAAATAACTTCACTCTTCTATTCGTTGTTGTTCCTCATGTGCCCTCATGTAAAAATGGAACGACAAGATCTGTTGTTGTCCCGTCCATTTTTGTGCATTGTAAAACATGGAGAATATACATTATGAATACTCCCAACACCTAGAGATGCACCGTTGGGGAGCCAGAGCAAACGGGCACAGCAAAATGATTCACCCCCGAAAAAATCGGCTGAAATCTCCGACTCCACACCGAGTCTGCCGCAGCTAACCGCGCCTCACCGCGCCCTTTCCTTCAGCGGTGCGATCCACGAATACCGTTACCCGAATTCCCTCAAATGTGGTGTTTTGAGACGGCCGAGTGTGAGGCCGGCAGCAGAATCTTTCGGGTGCCACGGACCAATCATGACAACGGCGGGTGGTGCGGCGCCGCAAGGGTTACTGTACATAATGCTGCGTATTTTTGCCGGCAGTTGCGACCTCTAAGAATGAAAGAAAAGAGAAAAAGAAATCAGGGTGTTGTAAAGAAGACGATTTTTGCTTTGTGAAGAAGCGTTTTCTAAGCCATGTTAGGAGTTCTTGAATTAAGCCCCGAGATCTAATAGAATGCTCCTTATAACTCAACAGTTCTGTGCTTGGGCTTGCTAGCACCTTTGTCGTTCTACCTCCACCAAAAGTTCCTCGGTTGACAAACAGCTCGAAGATGATGTGATAGCTCATGTGATGACAGCATTTCCTCCGATGTCTTGCTCAGTCCGGGAGGTCTGTCCGATGCAGTTATATGTAGCTCATACTAAAGAGAACGGTCTGCTTTGTTGTTGCATTTCTGTGCAAGGGTTTTCCCTAAACCTCACACGGCTAATCCATCACTGGAAGGCCACGAAGATTTGCAGTGCAATTAAGGTTACCTAATATTGTGCTAAGGTTTTTTGCACTACGTTTTGAGTGCAGCATTCCATACGCCTCCATTTGTCGACACTAACGGTGATTATGTTGTTGGTTGACAAGGCCACGGCGTTGCCGCAGAAGTGTGGGGCCTTGAATGGTGCCTGAGGGCCCCCACAGAGTTCTGCGGCAGCGCCGCGGCCCTATGCTTAACCATAGGGCAGAGACGCAGAGCTCGCCGCCGGCGGCGTCCCTGCCCTATCCTTAACCATTGCTGCGAGCGGCGTTGCAGCAGAACTCTGTGGGGGACCTTAAGAGATCAATGGAGAAATTCCTTCCAATTTCTTTTTCTATGGAACAATTATTCAGTGTAGGCAATACAATTTCTAGTTGCATTCAGTGATCCTGGTATATGATTGATCTACCTGATGAACTTGGTTACTTATTACATTCTTTGGCTGAATACTGTTTTTCACTGATCGGTACGGCATTATACTCGATCTGTACAATACAACTCAGGCAAGAGCGCAAAATTAGTAGTTTTGACTCCGACCGAGCGATGCTCTCTGCTCCGCTTCCGAATAGGAACTCTTTTGAAACCTGAACAGCAGCCGTCGCTGCTGACTCCTCAAGCGCGAAATACGACGGAAGCAACCACTTTGACTGATCTAGCGAGAGAACTTGCTGAGTAACGCGATTTCTGCCCTCTGTTCGTTACCTTGGAGAGAATCCAATTTGCGATTTCATCGCTTTTACTCTTTCTTCTCCCACACACTGCCCGACTTGGTCCCGTTCAGGCTTGATTCTGGGAGGTGCCGAAGGCCCAAAGTGTTGAATGCTGCCTCGCACAGGTTTGGAATGAAGGCGGTTTGGGTTGCTCTTCTGGTGTTGCGTTCCTCACACGAAGAAGCTTCTTCAAAGCAGCGGTCGCTTCTTCCGCTCCTCAGCTGTTTGCAGTGATCACCTATCAGTTTCTTAGCTGCTTCTCGGCTATCCTTCTGACTTTCTTCTCTTCATTTACTGGTTTGGCCGATCATATTTCTGAAGCCTTTTATTGACACGCTTGGTTTCGTAGCTATGGGCATTCTCGCAAGTCACCCACCAACGCAGCACCGACAGGACCAAACATCAGCATCGCGACCTTTCACCAGGTGTCTGAGGCGCTTTTCCATGAATGCGAGAGGCTTCAATCTCAAGGGAGCTGTGAGCTCTCCCGTTCCGAGTTCTTCGTGAGATGCGAGTGAAAATGGCATGGTGTGCTCACTGTGCATGCAGCCTTTTTTACCTGGTCTGCAACTCATCCGAAGACCCCTTGCAAATTTTCCTTCTTCGAGACTTTTCATGCAACATTCATCACGTTATCCTTCATTGCCATACACTGCGACCAGAAAGTATAGGGACACTTAAAAATTGTACTTTTCGTACGCTAATCGATATCAATCGACCTGAATTTTTTTACTGTAAAATTCGTTACGGCAAAGAAGTTCGAAGCAAAAAATTTTAGCAAAACCGGTTTGATGTGAGCTAAATAAGAAAATAAAATATGGAGACACACCATTTTCAATTGACCAGAAAGTATAGGGACACTAGTAAAAAACAACTTCATTGTCAAGATAAATGATAACTAGTACTCAATTGGTCCTCCGCGGTTCATTGCAACATCTACAAATCGGGCTGGCATCGAAGCAGCATGATTTCGAAGTGTTTGTAGAGGAAGTTCATCCCAAGCGCGAAGAATTGCTGATCGAAGTCCTTGCAGAGAAGAATATATCTGGTTATGCTCGTAAATCTTCCTTACAAGGTGTCCCCAGATATTTTACATTGGGTTCAGATAGGGAGAACATGCAGGCCAGTCGAGAACTTCAACAGAATTTCTTCTGAGGAAGCCTTTTGTGGATCTGCTGGCATGCGGCGGTGCATTGTCCTGTTGAAAAACCCATCCCTGACCAGCATTCTGTTGAAGGAATGGGAACAGATGGGTTTCCAACAGTTGCTGGTATTTATCTGCGTCCATCCTTGCTGACGTGAAGGCAAGAGGGAGCTTTCCTTCTGCGTGGAATGCTGCCCACACCATAACTGTGCCGCCTCCAAAATTCCCTTTTGGGAAATACTCCTTCTCCTTGCGTAAGTCATGCAAGTAGAATCGGTTGCCATCTGGACCATCGAGGTTAAAGCGCTTTTCGTCCGAGAAGATCACCTGAACTATGAAATGTTAAAATAGCTAGCGTCAGAACTGACAATGCAAAAAATCTGCCTTGGTCCAAAGACGTCGTTTGTTCCTAGAGGCGAACTCGAGCCTGTTCCTTTTTTGCGTTTCTGTCAAACGTGGAGCAGAACGGAGCTGGGTATATACAACATTCCCATTGCGTTTTAAGCAGCACGGAATAGTTTCTTTCGAGACTTTCTTACTCAAACTCTTGCGCACTTCCTCCAAACTGATTGATTTATTGGAAACCATTCGCACGATTTGCTTCTCGTCTCGAGTCGGAAGAAGCCTGGGACGTCCTGAAGACTTCCTCGAGTGATATAGATCAGGACTGCGTAGAAATTTGCTAATAACGTTCTTTGATCGTCCCAGTTGAGTCGAAAATTGGCGTATGCTGATTCCTGCATCTCTGAGGGCCTTGATTTGAGCTTGTTCGCATCGATCCGCGGCCCATCCTTACAATGAGCAAATTATGAGGCAGTATATTGCATAGCAAAATAGTTTTCAACAACGTACCTTTCTACGCGCACCTTATTTGGTGGTGTCCCTATACTTTCTGGTCACTCAAAAACAGGGTCCCGTCACGTGATCCTTTCCCGTTCCTTGCCACCTCGGGAGATTTTGCCCATTTCTTTCGTATATATGTTTTTTGCCGTGAGGAATTCCATAGTATAATTTTCAGATCAATTCCTGCGGGTAGCTAGCAGAATTACGCAATTTGGTGGTGTCCCTATACTTTCCGGTCGCAGTGTATTATTATCCTCTGTTAGAGTACAGATCTCCAACCACAAACCGCTTCCGAAAATAACTGAGAAATATGAGGATTTCACAATGGTTTTCATGACAAGCACAATTGTCTTATCGCCTTCAAAAGGCTCGTTAGTTGAATATTGTGTACTCTCCAGCGTTTGCAGCAGTTGAGTCTTGAATATGATGCTGCACGCAGGAGTAATCAGCAGCACCGTTGTAGGTATGTCCTTATGAATATCTTTTCTTCTACCTGTAGTTCTTCGATCGAACCATGATGTATTTTGGATGCTGCGCATGACGCACATGTCTCCTCCTTGTGTCATGGATTCCGAGTAATCTCCCAGTATCAAAACTATGCAAGGGGGAAGTTTGCCGCTGTGTTGTATTGTACAGGCAGTTTCTTATACTTTATAGTGCTACGTGATGGATTTTAACCTGCTGTGTTTAAAGAAACGTTAGTCGTGTAAACAACAAAAACCAGACATTTAACGCCTTTCCAACAGGATATATAGTTTTGCTTCTGAAAATTTTCACCATTATAATAATTTTCCATTGCTTCTTTACCATATGAGATCACTGGGTAGCCTCGTAGTGCTATGAATGCATTGAAAGATTGGGAAAATACCGAGCGTTAAGTGAAGAGAAAATAGGTATTTCATTGGGGATAAACTCCTTAGTGCCCTTAACAACGAGCAGACCAGGAAGTTACTGAAGGGATGTCGTGGCAGCCGCTGCCAGTGGAGCTTCACCGATTAGTGTTCATTTCAGTGGATCTATTTCCTCTTCGAACAACAGTTTGCGGAACAAGTGCCTATGATTCAGTGTGTCTCCGAAACCTCCTTTAATGACCGTGCTGCTCAGATTATCAGCCTTCAAGTAGGTGTCGGGAATATGACCAGATGAGTGGAGGTTTAATGAGAAAGACAAAGTGTCGCGACAAGACGGGTCTCCTCCTCACGAACTGGCCTCTTCTTGGCAGACAGAGATGCTGGCGCTCGCATTTGTGGTGAAGTGAGCCTGGCCTTTGCCCTCACCGCAGAAAGGCCTCTTCATCTCCGTCGCCATCATTTTTGACAGATGGTGCCAGCGCCCGTCAGCTTGACCCTCCGTGCACTAATGAGTTCACCGTCGCCTTTTGCGCAGGTCCGATCCGAGCTGTTCCTTTCGTCTCCTGGGTCGCACAGCTGCTTGCGCTATGCTTTATCCGCTGTGCGCAGTGGATTCCGGTGTGGAAGAAGAGCTATGTACCATTGACTTCTCTATTGTAAATGCGGTGACGAATTGCGAAGTGTGTCTCGGAATTCTTCGATCCCGAAGATTGTAAGGTATGGTTAGCCTTGGCACGAATCATGTTGCTCGATTGTGGATCTTTTGGTTCTGGACAGTGTTCTGCGATACCACTCCTTTATGACCAGGGGAAAAGTTGAAAAACCGCTCATTTCCAGAAAGCGCCGCGTTGTAGTGGCACCCTTTCTAAAATTGTCCGTACTTCGAATTTGGTTGATATTGATTGCTTTTAGAACCATAACGAACTGCAGCGTAAAATGATTTTTGGCCTTTTTTTACCAATGGCGCGTGAAGTGCAGTAGAAGGGAGGGGGGTTAGTGTCCCTCTCCGCCTCTTCCCGCATGTGTGGGAGAGAATGGTCAGGGAGAGATACCACCCAGCCGCTGGCAACATTGTTGTGAATGAAGCACTACCTCGAGAATCGAATCTCCAACCCCTTTCCGCAAGTCCACATCGCTATCCACTCGGACATCTAATCATTGGCGATATTGTTGTGAATGAATCACTTGAATCTACACTGCACTTTTTTTTAGGAAACCTATAAGATTACAATGTCTAGCTGTAAATGGAGTGTCTAGCTTGTAGGTTAATTTTTTAGCACAGGAAGGCATTCCAGGCGTCACCTTTGCCCTATCAGCAAGCACTGAAGCAATACGGTTTTTGCCATTTTTTGGACCACACAGTGGCCCGCAGCAAAAATTCACCGCTGTGGTTCACACGCTGTGGATAGGTTCACAGACGTTCCTTATGAGTGATAAAACCCTATGTTTTCGAATGAGGAACAATGTGGCACGGACAGATGCTTTGTTTGCACCCACCGTTGCGTTTGTTGTAAGTGTGCACTGCATCGACTGAGAAGAAGCTTCCCCGTTGACGTCAAAGTTGTATAGGAGAATAGCACTTTTCTCGATTCTGCACCAGGAGATATTTGCTCCCATATTTCTCACTAGTCCAGAAAATGGATTAGTTTACTGAGAGGATCTGTTTGAAGACCCATCTACTGACGTCACTCTGCTCCTTTTCGCCGATTTTTTTACAACGAGCAGCAGATTGGTCGGAACAGAATAGTCTCTGCTTAGTTCAAGTTGCCTATCCATACGTAGGAATTCGGTAGAGCAGAGCCTGATACTGCTTGACGAAAATGGCGTGCTCGACAAATCGCTGAGCCTGAATGCCTGAATGCCGGCAACGAAATGCCTCTCACCTTTATGTAATGTTTCATGCGAAGCCACTCTTGATCAAACACATCTCAACGGCCGCTCCAGTTGTTATCCAGTCGCATTTTTTGTTATTTTTTGTCCATATGAATGAACTTAAGGGACTATCTTCTTAAGCCAGGGTGCATGTGTTGTGTCCTTGGGTTGTCTGCTTTGGTCATACTATAACTTTAAAACTGCCGACGGTTCAAGATTCATGAAAGGATGAAAGGACAAATGATGTCGTTAACCAGTCGTGTTTTGGGATGCGTCACATATTTTTTTTTCTCTACGAGATATTGTGGAGGCAGTCTCAATGCGTTTTTGGGTAATGCAATGACTTGCTGTGTCTGTCTGATGAAAAAGTCAGTGCTTTATTCTTTTCAGACAAATCTGACATCGATTCCCCAAGAAGGGATGGATGGAATGATTCGTCGACATGGGCGGAATCCCTGAAACATGAACTGATTCAGAGTGCATGTGAAGGCTAGCGCCTACTCCGACTGAGCTACTCGCAAGCTATTAACCGTTACCCTGAAAAGCGAGCATGTAACATTGTGAGAAATTTAGAATAATCTCGTCCAACGACAAGTGTTCGTGATTGAAGTAGCGAAAACACCTTCCGCGACGTTACACCGAGATTAGGCCACGCCATAGCACTCGATAAATTCAAGCATCTATTCTCATCGACCAGAAGGCGACTACCTCTCCATAGCAGGGGACATGAACGGGCATGTGGGGAGTGGCAGAAGAGGAATGGAAAGGGTTCATGGAGGAAAAGGGGTCGGCCTGGTAAACCCGGATGGAGAACGAATTCTGGATCTGGCTATCGCCCACGACCTGGCTGTCTGTAGCACCTTCTTCGCGAAGAGGGAGAGCCAGAAGGTGACCTATGCTAGCGGAGGAAGAAGAACTGAGGTCGACCACATCCTGGTTCGAAGAGCTGCCCTGAAAACAGTCCGGAATGTGAAGGTCATTCCGGGAGAAGACGTGGCATCACAGCACAGACCCTTGGTAGCCGACCTTAGCATACCTCTACCCACCAGGCCCAAAGTGAGGACGGAACCCAGGATCCGATGGTGGAGACTGCGGGGTTCAGAGCGGAACGAGCTACGAAGGGCAGTGCTCGAAGCAGGCCTTCCAGATCCAGCTGGTCCCGTGAATGAGACCTGGAGGAGGGTAGCCGAAACAATCCTGAGATGTGCCAAGGAAACCCTGGGAGAAACAAAGGGAGGAACCAGAGGGAATAAATCGGCATGGTTCTGGAACGAAGAGGTGCAGGCTGCGGTGAAGAGGAAGAAGGAGGCCTACAAGCTGTGGCAAAAGACGAGGGCACCCGAGCATCTCACAGCCTACAGGAAGCTGAAGAGACTGGCAAAAACAGCTGTAGCGAAGGCAAAGAACGCGGAAATGGATGCCCTGTACGAGAAACTAGACGGGCCAGAGGGAGAGAAGTTCGCCATCCGCCTGGCCAAGGCGCGTCATAGAGCTAGCCTCGACATTCGAGTAGTGAAGACTGTGAAGAGTGCTGACGGTAGAGTGTTACGGAAGTCGGTCGAGGTCAGAGAGAGATGGGAGGAGTACTTCAAGGAACTCCTGAACGAGGAGTTCCCTCGTCGGGAGGCCGCGGAAGAACAGCCAACGGAAGGACCCATCCCACCCTGGACGCAAGAAGAGGTTCGCAATGCCATACGGAAGATGAAACTCGGAAAGGCAGCAGGGCCTGACGGTGTGCCAGTAGAGGCTTGGAAGGTGCTCGGGAACCTCGGAATCAACTGGCTGACGCAGTTCCTCAACAGAATCACGAAAGAAGGTAAGATACCGGATGACTGGAGGAACAGCACCATAGTCCCCATCTTCAAGCAGAAGGGAGACGCTTCCGAATGCTCCAACTACCGAGGGATAAAACTGATCTCACACACGATGAAGATCTACGAACGACTGGTAGACTCAAGGCTGAGGGAGATGGTACCCATCTCCCAGGTGCAGTGGGGCTTCATGCCTGAGAGGTCCACCACAGACGCCATCTTCATCGCTCGTCAGGTGATGGAGAAATATCGGGAGAAACGAAAACCCTGCTACCTGGCATTCCTGGATCTGGAGAAAGCCTACGACAGGCTAGCTCGGACCGTAATCTGGAATTCCCTTCGAGGGAGGGGTGTCCCGGAACGTCTGATCACGGTCATAAGGGACATGTACGAGGGCTCGAAAGCGGCGATACGAACTCCACACGGGGTGACAAGGAAAGTGGATATCACAGTGGGGGTACACCAAGGGTCGGCCCGTTCCTCTTCCTGCTGACGCTTGACTCTATAGTGAACCACCTTGAGAACGGCCCTCTCAGAACGGTCCTCTACGCGGACGACATCGCCCTAGTAGCCGACAACCAGGAGGAGCTGGAGGATAAGGTGCAGCTGTGGCAGAGAGTCCTTGCGGACAACGGCCTACGGCTGAACGTGAAGAAGACGAAGTTCATCAGCTCTGAGCAGTGCGCTGGATCGATCCTAGACTGCCAAGGGGAAACGATCGAGAAGGTGGAAGAATTCCGCTACCTCGGAAGTGACCTATCCAAGGAAGGAAGTGTGGACCAGGCGGTCAGGGGACGGATAAACGCAGCCTGGCTCAAGTGGAGGGAGTCCACAGGGATCCTCTGCGACCGTAGATGCTCCAGGACGCTCAAAGGCAAGCTCTATAGAACAGTTGTAAGACCTGCCCTCCTCTACGGCAGTGAGTGCTGGGCCCTGAGTAAGGCGCAGGAGCGGCAACTGCACGCGGCAGAGATGAGGATGCTGAGGTGGGCATGTGGATGGACCCGTCGGGACAGGGTGCGAAACGAGGATGTTAGGGCAGTGATGAAGACTGCCCCGATCCAGCTGAAGATGAGGGAGCAGCGCCTAAGGTGGTACGGACACGTCCTCAGAAGGCCAGAGAATCACCCCGTAAGGTTGGCCCTAGATTACGAGGCACCCGGAAAGCGTCCGAGAGGAGCCCCTAGGAAA
Organism: Heligmosomoides polygyrus polygyrus; assembly: GCA_947396885.1. NCBI lineage: Eukaryota > Metazoa > Nematoda > Chromadorea > Rhabditida > Heligmosomidae > Heligmosomoides > Heligmosomoides polygyrus. The sequence continues at coordinate 44,218,427 of OX377202.1, read as the reverse complement.
AGATGGAAGGACGTCATCAAGAGAGATCTCGCCGAAGTCGGCGCCACGGCAGATGACGCCCTTGATAGGATGAGGTGGCGACAGATCACAAGAACAGCGGACCCTGCGACTGCGCGGGACTAAACGCTCAGGAGAAGAAGAAGAAGAAGAATTCTCATCGACGACTTCGACATAGTGCGTGAAGCTCTTAAGCAAAGCCTGTTTCCCCTATTAACTTCAAAGAGGGCAGGTTCACTTCGACAAGGTTGAAAAAAACTGCCATCTGGATATATAATCCTATAAACGACGTTGAACACGCGTTGAGGTAGTTGGAAGAGTAGCCCGCTCCTGGTGCGTTTCTAATTCTTCATAGCTCTACAAGCAATGCATTTCTTGCTCTAAAGCAGTTGGGCTAACTTGCGGAGTAGCGTAACTGCCTACCGCAGCGTTATAGTGTGTCCAAACTTCATCACCTGTTTCGCATGTCGTTCCGCTGATCATAGTCTTGTTCGAGCGGGCGCCAGCTGCGTCTCCATTCGTCCCTGAAGCATGCCAAAGTGCCCCAATGGATCCTCCTCGCTCGAGGGACACGAAGAGCATCATATTGTTCGTTCAGGGGTTTCACGAAGAAGTCCGACCAACTCGTTGGTGGGCGTCCTAGTGTTCTCTTGACATCCCGCGGAATCCAGTCGATGACGGCTCTCGTCCAGCGAGTGTCTGCGGATCGCACTACGTGGCCGGCCCACCTAATTTTCGACAACTTGGCCCACGCGACAGCGTCTCTGATCTTCGAACGTCGACGAAGCTCGGACCTCCGGAGGCCTTCTCCCACTTGCGTGAGTCGTGTCACTCTGAGCATCGTCCTCTCGATTGCACGCTGCGCGACGCTCATCGCGTGTTCATCCTGCTTTCGTGTAGCGCAGGCCTCTGAGGTGTATGTTAGGGCAGGAAGAACGGTAGAGTCCTATTGGTGGTCACGGAGTCGGAGGTTCTTCGTCTTCTTCGCGACTTCTTCGACACTCCTGAAAGCTCTCCAAGCCACACGTTTCCTCCTGCTCAGCTCTGCCGCTAGGTCGTTGGCCATATTGACTTCGCCACCCAGGTACAAGTAGCTGGTACACACGGAGTTGTTCGTTCCGTTGAATTTGGCATCAGAAACTTGTCTGTTCTTCATGAACATCGTCTTCGACAGATTCAGCTGCAGTCCAATTTTCTCACATACACTATCGAAGTTCGCCGCGCCTGGCTGATGCTCGGTGTTATGAGCACGATGCCGTAAACAAAGAGAAGATGGTGCAGTTGCCGGCCGTCAACCTCCACTCCCATCTCTTCCCATTCTAGCTCGCTCATGACGTCTTTGAGGGTGGCGATAAGAGCTTCGGGGATATGGTATCCCACTGCCGAATCCCTCTTTTCACGTCGATGGCGACGTCGTTGTAGAATGGTGACATCTTGGTCGTCCTTTTACTCTCGGGACACTTCGATGAGCTTCGTAATGGTGTATGGGGTCGATCGTGCTTTATCCTCTCCGAAGTCCTGCTTGCTCGCATGACTGTCCTTCGTCCAGCGTTCTACTAATCCTATTCAGCATCACTCGAGTGAACAGCTTGAAGACTACGAACAGCAGGCAGATCGGGCGATAGTTGCCAATGTTGTGCACGCCTCCCTTCTTGTACAACAAATGACAGTCTTGCTGGTCTTCCACTGAGATGGAACCTCGCACTCCGACAGGTAGCGTGTGAAGAGCCGCACCAGGGTTTTGGTGACACTGGCGGAAGGTTATTCAGGTGCTCCGATCTGATCCTGCCGCGACCGCGTGCTGCACGTTTTTTTTATCGACGAGATGGTGTTTCGGATCTCGGAAGTGAGAACAGAGGGGACGACGTATCCATCCTGCGGAGAATTGCATGGGGACAGGTGGACGTGGCTATCAAAGAGATCGGAGTAGAAGTCGTGGATGACCTTCTCCACTCCTGGAAGAGGTGACGGCTCCGTCAGGACATCGAAGAGCTCTCATTTTGGTCTTGAAGTTGGCGAAGTTCCGGATTGCGGATGCTCAAACCTGCCTGAGCATCCGCAATGCCCGCCTGGAGCTTCAGCCAACACCTGTGTTCTTATTTCCTTAAGATCCTCCTTTATCGCCGCTCTGCATAGCTTCGCGAGCTCGGACGTCTATTGGTAGTTGCCTGACGCTCGTGCTGCTCCACGCTGGTGTATCAGCTCGAAACGTCTCTTGGTGGTCTTCAAGCTCTCGGCTCTCTTAGCGGAGATCATGCACGACGTGGTCGTATTCTTCAATGCTGTTCAGCGGTCAATGTTATCCATGACGGCATCTTCCCAAAGACCTGCAAGAGAGGTGTAAACGCCCAGTTGATGCTCGTTCTGGGACTCCTCCTCTTGAACTTTGCGGCCTTCTTTCCTTGACGCGAAAAGCGGAACCTCGTGCGAAGGAGGCGGAACCTCGTGCGCGGAACCTCGTGCGAGGGCGGTGGTCCGATCCCGTGCAGAACTTGGGAACAATGGAGACGTCGCTCAGGCAATACTTGCTGTTGAAGATGATGTAGTCAATCTCGTTGTGGACTGGCCACCTGGGGATCCCAAGCTCCATCGAGGGAGATAGGCTTCTGTGAGTTCCCATGGATGGTCTTGGTCAGCATAATAAACTTAGGCAGCCTTTCACCATGCTCGTTCCAATCCAAACCGTGGGTTCCTATGTGAAGTTCTTCCGTTGACCTTCGCGGCCCGATCTTGGCGTTGAAGTCGCCGACGATCACCTTGAAGAAGGTGTGATCTTCCTTAAAGTACTTCTCCAGCTCCACATAGAAGGCTTCGAGCTTCTCGTCGTCGTAGTCGGATGTTGGCGCATACGCGACGAACACTGCCAACGCTGGCACGGAGCCACATCGCTTCAGTCGCAGACGTCCGATTTGGCGTCCGAAACGCTAAGCTGCAAGATTGGAATTTGGCACTACGAAACCTGGACGACGCAAAGTCGACAAGCAGACATATGGACGGACGATGTGAAAGCGAAGATTCGAGAGAAGAAATCGTTGTATCATGTGTTTCTCGGCGATAAACGGCCGACCACTGTCAGAAGTATCAGAAGGCGAAGAAAGCTGCAAAGAAAGCCGTGGCTGTTGCGAAAGCCATCACTATAGTAGTGTCAACGAAAGGCTCGCGTCGGGCGATGGTGAGCGGTACTTGAACCGACTTGTTAACACCCGCCATCGCCAAACCGAGGATATTGAAAAGTTCTTTGGCATCAATGATGAGAGCGGCCATCTTCTAACAGACCGCAAAAATAGCGCTGAAGCGATGGCGTGATTACTTTGAGGAAATTTCCACTATGGAATTTCTTCACCCAGCCATCCCTTCTGTGGGTTCTATTCACGGTCCCGTTCACAAGATCACCGTGTAGGAAACAGAAGCGGTTCTGAAGAAGATGAAACCATGCAAGGCGACAGGACCGGTTGATCTGGCAGGCGATGTTTGGAAGTCGAAGTTCTGGTATCCTGCTTATGGATGGCTGAATTCTTCAACCAGGTAGTAAAAGAGAAGAAAGTACCGGAGGGTTGGCACAACAGTACGACGATTCCGATTTGGAAGAAGGGCAGTCCTGCAGACTGCCCCAATTACCGTCCGATTCACTTGCTTTCGCACAGCATGAAGATCTTCGAACGAATCTTCGACAGACGAATTCGTGAAATCGTCTGACTCTCCGACATCCAGTGCGGTTTTGTGTCTGGTTATGGGACCATTGGTGCTATACACGCCGCCCAACTCCTGGTGGAGAAACATCGCGAGAAACAGAAGCCGGTGCATATCGCCTTTCTCGACTTGGAGAAGGTTATATAGTACGCCCTGCGACAACATGGAGTTCCTGAAGAGCTCATAGAGTGGGTGCGAATTCTCTACTCTTGCCCAAAGAGTAGAGTGCAAGCTACAGCTGGAACCTCAATGGAGTTCCCATCTCTGTTGGGGTACATCAGGGTTCTGCGCTTTCTCCACTCCTCTTTGTTGTCGTCATGGATGCTATTACGCGAGACCTTCAGCAGCCTGTTCCATAGGTGCTGTTTTATGCTGATGACGTGATGCTCGATTACGAAGATAAAGGTGATCTCGAGCGGCAGGTGGAAGCTTAGTGCGACCGTCTAGCGAGGTTCGGACTCAAATTGAAAGTCAAGAAGACCGAGTACCTAACGACTGACGTAAACGAGTTCGGCTCCATTAAGATTGACGGCACTGAGCTCGCGGTGTTTAAATACCTGGGATCAGCAATAGCGTCTGACGGCGGTCTGATGGTTGAAGTGAGCTCACGCGTGAGCGCAGCTTGGTCCAAGTGGTGTTCGCTGACTGATGTGGTCTGCGATAGGAAGGTACCAGAGCGCCTAAAGTCGAAGATCTACAGAGCAGTTGTCCGGCCGGTAGCGATGTACGGCCTGCCGGTAAGGAAACGCGCTTCAGCGTCATGGAGACAGAGATGCTGCGCTGGACGGCTAGAGTCATGCGCATGGACCTCATCCGAAATTATGCTATTCCGTAGAAGTTTGGTATCGCGCCGATAGCGGACAAGATGCGCGAAATTCGCTTGCGATGGTACGGCACGTTCTTCGTGGGAAAGAAGACAGTTTCCGCAAGATAGGACCTGAGTTGTAAGTGTCAGGAAAGCGGCGAGAAAGGTTGCGTCAGGACATCAGAAGAGCGGACCCCTCTGCGAAGAGGGACAAACGCTGAAGAAGAAGAAGAAAAAGAAGTGCTGCTGTGTGATGACTGGAGTACACAACGGGTAGCTAGTTAGGCTCTGTCGTGCGGGCGAAAAACTCCGGCCAGACTGCCCGGAGGGACGGGGCGAGGCTTAAGGCGGGCTCGAATCGCCTTACATGTACTCCCAGTCTACCGAGCGCAAACTTTTGGCCGGGCCAACACAGTTACAATCCGCACAGCCTCGAACACATACATATACGCTCTCTGACATGAACATGCCGCTCCCAAGCACGCGTCGACCCGACACAACAGGAGCAAGGAGTCCATCCCCTGCATCCCACCAACGTCGCTGGGCATTACACGGTCGGATTTGGCTCTCGATTCATTCACCTATCCATCACCAGGGGACGCACCTCGTGGCACTGCGAAAAGCGGCCAGAGATCCCTCTTAACAAGAGAGCCCGAAGGCTATCTATCGAGGGAGATCCGTGGCAAACTGCATATCCTTATCAAAATGCATCTGCCTCGGTCTTTAAAATTGTGCGCTATGTGTTTCGCAAGCGCAATTTGCTTTGTGTTGCTTTGCTCTGAAAAAATGAGCCTCTTGGAAATTGGAGCCGAAACCCGAATCGTCGCCTAAAGAGAGCTTTATGAAACCGATCTTTTTCACTTAACGTCTGAACCGTCGTCGTCCAGAATGTGCCTTCTAACTCATTCTACATGGGACTCCCCTCCATGTCATATCCAGCTTCCATGAAAGAGCATGAGTTAGAATTCGAAAACGTCGTTGAATCGGATAAGTGAATGGCCTTTTTTGGTAGCGGTACTTGTGAAAAAATTATTGATGATGATTTTGCTCCTTGCGCGAGAGCAACCTTGTTAATTCCATTCCTATTCGGGTGAACTTGAGCACTCACGATCAGTAGCGCTTACTCGTAGTCGGCAACATTTTTCCTTTTCCAAATCATTATCGCAGAAATCGCAGTACTTGCAGTTATCACTTTCTTTCATCATTCTTATCTAAGACCGCCTTCATCTGCATTAAAGGATCTCAATCCTGATGTTATCTTTAGAAATCATAAGCTTTTTCAAGAAAACGAAGGTAGATAATATTTTCCGACCTCTCGGATTAGCTTAACACCTGTGAGTTTCATAAACTTAAAGTAAACTGTCCGCTTTTTTTGTTGCATTCTAATAGACGTTGAACGTTGTGGAAATTAGGCCGGGGAATAAATAGGCGTCACAGCCACCAACATTTAGCACCCGATGCGCAGTGTTCTTCTCCACGCCTGTACCAGCTGGGTCATCTTAGCTTACTCTCACTGCGTTATCGTCAACAATAATAAAATTTGGATTCGTAAACCATCTACTAGATTCTCTTTTCTTGGTGGGCCATGGACGCACTGTTTTTCTGATGAAAGGCTTGGAACATTCACAGCCTTTCCAAACACACATCACTTCATTCTAAAGCCGCCTCAATGAACCTTGTCATGACGAATTCCGACGGCGGCATGCTTCAACCGGATCTATCCTAGTCTGAGGGGGACATCACTAGAAAAGCGAAACAAATGCAAAGTGTGTGGGATGCTCCGACTAGGAAGTTGCAGGTGAAGGACCTTCCGTAGGCCAATTCACGGTAATCTCTTTGTAAACTGGTTTACTTTCAGCTTGAAAGAGTGGGAGTGGATAGATTCCTTAAGCCCTATCTGAGGCTTTAGTTGGTGAGAAATGCTGGAAGAGTTGGCGGGCAGTAGACGAACTCATTCCAGAGCAGCACGCTCCTTTCGTCTTGTGCGTGTTTCAAAATGCTCTCTGAGAGCACATTAGCAAGTGAACACCGGAAAGAACTGAATGCTGCTTTGACACTGAAAGTAATGCAGGTTTTCATTTTTTTTAAATTTAAATTTTCATCCGTGTTTTTGATACGATTCTGTCGGCATTATGTAACTGGGAACTCGTGAAAAATTCCATGCAGTTGTGTAGTTTTGGATAGAGATTTTTTTTAATAATGCGGCTTTTCGACGTGCTACCAATATTGAAAACTAGGCGACCGAGACATCGGTTCTGCCGTATCTATTCTACGCTTATTCTACGCACTCAGGCCGGTTGTAGTACGGTAGAGAGGAGTCGAAGCAATATCGGGACATTGAACACAAATGTGCTACTAAGGGCGCAAGTGTCCTGTCCTATCCTGCCCATGCTCAATCGCAGAGGGGAAATTGTTGTCCGGCGCAGATTTGTTGTTTTGGTCCATGTCGCAAAGGTGGCCGGCAGTGGGTGTTGGGAACACACGTGCCAATCATAACCAAGCAGAGCGCTGACCGAACGCACGCCGGCCAACCACTTTACCCGCCGTACATGCCCTTTTTGAATGGCACGCCCATTCGATGCGGTCTGATCAGCTTGCATGCTTCTAACTCCCAATGCTGCCCACTTTCGTGACATGGGCCGTCTTTTCTTATGAGAATTTGAAAAATTTGTTGAAGGCAGACCAGTGTGCTAGTGAAGAAGCACCTGCAATGGAAATGCTCCTCAAAGACCGTGTTGTTTCTCTAGCGCGTTCCGCCGTGTTGCCATGAGCAGGTATTACGCTGCAAGAAGTCACTCTGAAGTGATCGAGTCGAAGAGAAAATTGGAGGTATTTCTCAAGCAGAGACTGTTGGTCTGAAGTTTCTCCACTGCGTGGTGAATCACATCTATTTGAAACTGACCATCGAAGGTTGATCATCGAAAACATCGAGCAGTCCTCCAGGGACCCCACACGTCTCGTGAATGACATCGCAGCAGCTGAAGTCACTGTGTCGAGCTATTCTTAGCCAGAATAGCTGACGAGACGTCTTCCGGACTAAAGTTTTCCAGTCCTTCGCTCTTCGATTTTGCTTCCATATGTCTAGCTTTCGATGGTATGAAAGCATGAACCATTCTTGGTAATGAGGTGATCTGTAGATTTCGGCACGTTTTACTAGGCCTCTCATGACCTAAGATTTTCTCATGAACGTGGTAGAAACCTGTTTTGCCTTCATGTATACACACATACCATTTTCACGTCAAATTGTGCACTTTTCACGTTAAATTGGACACTCTTGTAAGCTTGCATAAGACTTTTGAAATCAAATCGAACTCCTCCAAATCGAAATGGCCTTCAGACAGGTTGAACTACAGCCTCACTAACGTGGTTTGAATAATTTTTTGTTTAAGAGAAGTTGGTATACATCGAGTATGTGCGCCGCGCAGGCTCGGCGCACATCCCCGATGGGGAACTGCGAAAAAAATCGATCTTTCTGAAATTGGTCGAGATTGATGTCATTTGATAGAGTTTTTAATCTGAACGGAATGGTACCATTGCGAGCGTCGAATACTCAAATCTGGCGAGTACGAGCGCAAGAAACTCTAACCACTAGCTTCCGCCGCTCTAAAATGGCAGCTGAAGCTAAGGCAGCTGTATGCATTGTTCCCGGCGCATTCCAAAGTCTCGCCGGGACAGATTGGAGCTAATCCTGAGTAGGATGGCTGGGAATTTCTGATAAAGTGCTCTAAACGGTTCGAAATAGTCTTGAAGGGTTTACATTTTCCAGTGAAAGAGGGTAGAAGCGCAGTGGACATGGTTCGCCCACTCGATTTATTTGTTCGATTCTGTATACATTGTTCACGGCGCACTACAAAGTTTCACCGTGACAGATTGGAGCAGTTCCTTACTAGGGCGGTTGTAAATTTCTTATAAAACTCCCTAAACGCTCACTCTACAAACTGTCCCCTCGATTGATAGGTTCTTCTTGTACGCATTGTAATACACGGCGCACACCAATGTTTCGCTGGGACAGATTGGAGCTAACCCTGAGTGGGATGACTGGAAATTTCTGATAACATTCTTCAAGCGGTTCGAAATAGTCTTGAGGATTTCCTGTTTCCCAGCAAGAGAAGATAAAAGCGCAGAGGAGATGCGCTCGCTCACTCGATTGATAGATTCTCTTCTGTGTACATTGTGCACGGCACACTATCGGAGCATTTCTGGTATGACAGCGTGCTGGCAACGTACACCATGCTTGAGATACTCCGAAAGCACGCATGTCCTGGGCAACAAGCTGCTCTAATCGCAAAAGCCCGCTCCATTCATTTTTGGGCCACCCACGGCGAAAATGTGGGAGTTCCGGTAAAGTTGTATACACGTTTGTGTAGATCTCGAAGAACAAATCGAATGGTCCCAACTTTTTTTCTTAAACCTAAAACTGAAGGAGATATGAGCATGCGACGGATTGCAACGCTATTTTGGCGTCGCAAATCCCACTTTTGACCGTGCGGCGTGAGCGGCATTGTAGATTTTCTCCGTCCCGGCCAGTTTACCTTTGCGCCAATACAAATCAACTTCGGCTAGGACGCATAGGATACAACGCTGTTCCCGTTATAACGCGGTTTTGGGAGGAACTTTGCGTTCAAAATTACTCCGTTATAATGCGACCCGGGCTCAGTTTCAGTCCCACACAGAAAATGAAGACGAGCAAGATGCTGAGAGCGTCTGCGACAAGACCTACCCTTCCTTCTCTTGCCTCGTTCGGCCGCGACCAGCACCTGTGCGACAACGAATTAGATGCATGTAGACGTCTTCAGCCGTGCGGCCCGCAAAAGTGTTCACAGTCAGCAATATATCGAACACAGTATAAGATTCCTGGTAGTCGTTAGAAGCTACCCTAAATTGTAAAGTTTCCTTATATAGAAACGAGAGAAGGTGTGGATTAAAGCTCAGATTACTCAAAACAATATCCTACACATTTGTTTTAGTCCTAGAGCAGCTGCTATAGAGGCTATGTGCAGTCACATGATGGTTTGTTGCGGTAAGAACTCTCGCGTCATGCATAACTTGTACCTGCACCCTCTGCCTTCAGTGCAGGATTGAAGCGTGAAAAGCTCTGAGACGCTACTGCGACGAGGATATGGCACGACTTAACAGCGCTGATAGCGCAACGGGCTAGCATCCTGGCTGGATAGTAGAGTGCGGGTTCATGTCCTGCCTGGCGCGAGAGTTCGGATGGCGGCAAAAAAAAATATTGTAACATCAGGTTACACGTTCCTGTTGTGGATGAAGTCTAACATTCCTCTGGTGCTCCTTATTCATCACACATTCTTGTCATCCTACTATATATAATCGGCTAATGTCACGTGTCCGTCACGGGGAGGGGGGACTAAAGCCAAGAAGTGCTATGATAGTGCGGCGTATGTTAGCCGGGTTTTCTTTCAGCTTAATCATCCTACAGGATGCGTAAAAAGTATTGACACAGTAAATGGCGGTTGTGGAAATAGTAATGCGCAGTAAGTTTTAAAATATTCACTTGAGAAATATGGAAAATGATCTTGCAAACACGGTAGAATAGCTAGTAATCGACACTGGCTCTTTTACTGTGAGTACAGGAGCGAAAACGACGGAGAAATTCATGAGCATGCGCCGCAAGTACTCGCTTGTATTTCATTTCGTGCTTTGAACAGCGTAGCCTTCTGCGGCTGGTCACTTCTGTTGAAAGTAGCACAGACCTCATTCTTCAAAACGGTCTAAAAAGAGGGATCCAGTGGATTCACGTTTAAGCTGTGCTCGTCTGAGAATCTGTTCACACCTGCGCGCGTTATCTGTTTGCCGTTATCGGACAGAGATTGACAATTTTGGATTTGAACGTTATCGTGCTTGAACGTCTTGTAATCATCATTTTGCGTTGTTGACCTCTTTCCTCACCGATCGCTTCGAACGCCGCCTAATTCTCTTGTTAATGAAGTATTCATTTTCTTTGGTAATAGCCAGGAAAGGGTCACTGTAACTACGAGGGTATCATGTTTCTTCAATTTTTACAATAATATTTTTTGAACACGAATAGACAACAAAAACAATGCACAAAACTTTGAAAGTAGAAGGAGAAAGTTGGAGCTGAAGCAAAAAGAAGGTGCGTCAATACTTTTTACGCACGCTGTACTATATATAATGGATTAAGGATAAGGTCCAAAAAACATTCCGAGAGATAACATCAAACGACAGCTAGTTCGCAATCGACTCTGTGACCGCGCCTGTGTTATGTCCGATTGCGTGATTTGTCCATACGGCAGGACAGGAGACTGTGCGCAAAATTGCGTCGTCTACCAGCTCGAATGTATAACTTGCAGCGATCTCTATGTTGGAGAAACAGTGAGGGTGTTAGCCATTCGCGTTAAGGAACACCTTGCTCGTAAGAGAAGGCAAAGCTTAGTAACCCCGCTTGGGAAGCACCGAAGGGAAGCCCACTTCGGTGCTGACTTTAACGTAAAGTGCACAGTACTGTATCATGAGGACGAAATTGGCCCCAGAAAGGCTCTCGAGGCTTTCTGGATTCGCGAAAGAAATCCAACCATGAACAACAGAAACAAGTGCATCTCAATTACAAGTGAGTTCTTGCCTTTTATTCCATTGTGCGAGCTGTGTGAGTTTCGCATATACTGCTATGTACATTTTTGACCTCCGGCGCACTGTGTAGTATAATTGACCGACTCGGTGCCTTTCACTTGCTCCATGGTGGCCAGTTGAACCGGTCTTCCTGCGCTGGAGGAATATCGGTGAGTTAGCTCACTAGATTTTGGTTTTCTACCTGACTTTCCTGAGACTGGTTGATACTAAGCAAGGGGAGGGGACCCGGTGTTTCTGACCCAAGTGGCATCGCGGATGAAGAAGTTTCGAGCTTCTTTCAGGCCTTGAAGAAAACGAGCTAGTCGAAACGTCGGCCGTAATAATAAATAATTTTATAACAAACCTGGTCGGCATAGGAAAAAACAGATGATAAGAAAATGCCCAGGTGTCAAGAACGTCAACTTGGAATCTCCTTTAAATTGAGCATTCTTGAAAAGTGGCATGGCCGCAAAGCATTTTCCTTTGGAAGGCCGTTAATTGGTTTACGACCCCTCCAAAACTGCCAATGGCGTCTCTAGCGCGCACTTTACTAGCGATGTTCAGAAAATTTTGGAATTTTCTTTTTTGCTTAGCACAGTTGGTTGTAGTACATTACTGCGATCACGATGACTGTAAGCAGATTTAAATTCAATGAACTGGTTGTATCTTGCGGTTTGTTCGAAAACACGATTTAGTCGAAGATGGCGGTTCACCTTCTACTATGCAACTTCTGCTACTGGATCCCAAACTAATAAATTTTATAAAGCAGAAAATAGTCTTAAAATAATATAAAAATCATTCTTACAACTCAACGAAATGCCCAGAACCTTCAGCCGCAACCCACCTCATGCACGAAATGAGTTTGCTGCACTGCCATTTTTTTCTGTGGTTGATAGTCGTGTAAGTCTATAATAAGAGCAGTTAAAGTGACGGAATTGTTTCTATGTACTGCACGCTTACCTGGCTTTGACATATCGTCAGGAGGATCAAGCAGTCCTTTCCAGAACATTTTTATAAACTGTCAACATTCAATGGGAACTCGTCGTTTTAATGGTTTTCCATCGTTTCTGCGGACGTTTCCCTCAAATTGAAAACGACTTGAACAGCCTTTTTAAGCTTGTAGAGAGCTTTCCAGCGGTATAAAGTTGTTTAGATCCACAGAAGTCGATATTTTTGACATTTCTGAGCAGAGCAGTCAACCTCTGCTGGCCCATGTCCAACTGCCGTCTCTCGGTTCGCCTAGACGGCCGCCTCGCACTTGGGAAAACACAAAACACTTGACAAAACACCTGAAAATTCAGTTGGCTGTAACGTAGGGTGATTTGCCGTGCTCAGGGGTCCACATGAGACCTTAAATAAGTAAAAGGCAGTTAAATTATAAATTTCTGTTAGGTAGGTCAAACTGAAACGCTCCAGCACCACTGGGCGTCACACCCAGTGGTGCTGGAGCGTTTCAATTTGAGGAAAAACGTCCGCAGAAACGATGGAAACCATCAAAACGACGAGTTTCCATTCAAAGTTAACTTACTTACTTTGATACTTTGATGGTCCTTTGTCGGCTGGAGGTCTTCTCAGCGGGGACCACAACTCTTCCAGACCGCTCGATCTCTGGCTGCTTGCATCCAGTGAGGCAGACTCCGCTCTCTGAAAGATCTTGAGAATGAGTCTGCCCATCGCGTTGGCGGTCGTCCCAGTGGTCTCTTATGGTCTCTCGGGAGCCATTCTGTGACACGGAGACTCCATCTATCGTCCTTTCGTCGAAGCAGGTGTCCGGCCCAGCGATATTTGGACTTCTTCATGTACTGCAGCGGGTCTGCTAATTGCGACTTCTCCCGTAGCTCCGAGCTTCGTAGGCCTTCTTGCCATTGCTGACGAAGGCTTGTCCTTAGAAGACATCTCTCCAGTGCACAATGCGTAGCTCGCATCGCTCTGGCGATTGTCTTGTTGTCGGGCCAGGTTTCCGTCGCGTAACACATCGCAGGCAGTACAGAGGCGTTGAATATCGAGGCCCTGAGGCCGGGATCCTTGACCTGATCGGTGACTTCGCGAATCGAACTGAAGGCTGCCCATGCTGCGCGTCTCCTGCGGGCGATTTCAGGAGCGAGGTCGTTATCCATGTTCAGCTCTCTTCCCGTATAGACGTAGGAGTCGACCTGTTGCAGAGCGACTCCATTTAACCTTACGAGTCCCGTGTCACACCACTGGTTGACCATAAATTGTGTCTTGGACATATTCATGTCCAATCCAATATTCATACCTGCCACATTGAGCTCGTTCAGCATTTTCTCGGCTTCTGCCGTGCTGGTAGAGATCAGAACAATATCGTCGGCGAAGCGAAGGTTGCTGATCCGTTTACCGTCGACAAGGTAGCCTTTATCGTCCCAGTTCAAGTCTTTCATGGCATCCTGAAGTGCCGCTGTGAATAGCTTGGGAGAAATCGTGTCTCCCTGCCGTACTCCTTTCCCGATAGGAATTTTAAGCTTTCGATCGAACAGCTGGAAGGTAGTCGATGTGTTCGAGAAGCATTCGTCGAGAAGTCGGATGTGGGGCGATGGTGTACCAGCGTGCACAAGGGCGTTCAGAATGGCGTTGATTTCCACAGAGTCGAACGCTTTCCGATAATCCACGAAGACAAGAACAAGTGGGAGGTGGTATTCGCGGCTCCTTTCGATGAGCTGTGAGACAGTCTGAATATGGTCCATGCAGGAGAAATCCTTGCGAAACCCTGCTTGCTCCACTGGCTGATTTTCATCCAAGCAACGCTCCATGCGGTTAAACAGTATCTTGGTGAAGATCTTGTATACAACCGAGAGAAGACTGATGGGTCGATAGTTGTTGATATCCTCCTGCTGACCTTTTTTGAAGATTAAAACTGTTTTCGACTCCTTCCATGAGTCCGGAATCCTAACAATTCGAAGGTAATGGTTGAAGTGCTTGGCAAGAAGTGAGCAGGCGGCACTGCCACCCGCACGAAGGAGATTAGCAGAAATGCCGTCCGGTCCGGGAGCAGTGCCCGGCTTCGTCCTTCTCATGGCATGAGCAACTTCTGATTCCAAAATGGGAGGTACTTCCTCAGCTGGTGGCATCAAGCATTTCGGGACAGTAATGGAAGAACGGAACAGATCTGTGTAGAATTCCTGAACGATGGCCTCCATCGCTCTTCGAGACGTTTGCGTTGTTCCATCCTTATCCACAAGGGCTGACATTATTGCCTTCTGATCGCAGAGATCTCGTTTGCAGCGCTTTATGCTTGAACCTTTCCCAGCCGCTTCTAACAGCTTCAATCTTCTGTAGGCTTGAATGGACTCCTTCACTGCAATTCGACAGGCCTACGAGATGGTGACTTTTTCCAGATGGGAAGCATTAGGATCCAGTTTAACAGCTCTTCTTTGCTCCAAGAGTTTAATCGCATGTGCGTTGAGTCTTGAAGCAGACGGCGATGTGGCTTCGCAAGAGCTGCTAGCACATTTCAACAGTCCTTTGGAAAGAAGGTCGTAGTCTTCCGATGAATCTTCAAGAAGATTCCAATCATACGACTTTATCGCATATTCCAACTCCTCAGACTTGAATGTGGGGATCCTCACCGGTGCCAGTTTATGGGTGTCACGCTTGAACATCCTCTTTTTGAGAGTCAGCTTCGCACGGACAAGACGGTGATCCGAGCCAGTGTCAAATGAAGGCAGCACGGAGACGTCGAACAGACTCCAGCGTTTGTTCGTAAGAACATGGTCGATCTCCGAACGTGTTTCTCCATTTGGGCTTTCCCAGGTCCATCGTCGGTTTGAAGGCTTCTTAAACATAGAATTTCCATGGTAGAGACGGCACGCGGATAGGAAGTCTATCAGGCGATCTCCGTTTTCGTTCCCTGAGGAAGTTCCATGTGGTCCCAGCCTCCATTCGTCGTGATCATTCGTACGACGATAGCGTTAAAGTCACCAACGACAACTTTGTAGTAGCTCTTCTCGTCGTTGACAGTCCTTTCGAACAGCTTGTAGAATTCCTCCTTTTCTTCATCTGTGGCCGCAGATGTTGGAGCATATCCATTTATGATGGAGATGGTTCCTTGATCTTTGGTTTTCAGACGAAGAACAGCTACTCGCGGACTGATGATCTTGTAAGAGTCTACTAGGTGATGCACTGTCGAATTGACGAGAAATCCAACTCCGCCAATATTCTTTCTGTCCACCTTTGCTCCGATAATGAGAAGTGCGTTGTGGTCGGTCCTTCTTAAGGTTTCTGTTCTGCCTTTCGTTTCCTGCAGGGCGATAACGTCGTATTTGATGTTTCGGCTTCTATAAAGCAGTGTCCGAAGATCCTGCTCAGATGCGATCGAACGACAGTTATAAGTGCAGACGAATAGGCAGTTTCCGTGTCGTGGTGGGAGGGAGTTTCCGGTAGTCCGATTCCAATGACGTCCTGATATTCAAAGTTAACAGTTCACAAAAATGTTCTGGAAAGGACTGTTTGATCCTTCTGACGAAACCTGCGGACACTCGTTTTCCCGGAGTAGGTTTGGGCCTCTTTGATTCACCAAAACCGGCCGTTTTCCAATCAACTTCTGCTGCATTGTCCACCATGTGGTCACCATGGACTTCTTTGGGTGGAGGGTTGGTTAAGGCATCTCCTTGGGACTCTCCTTCTTGTGCAGCCACTGTGCAGAACGACGACGATTGTCATAAAGGATTCACTTTTTGCCGCATGTCATGATCCTCTCCAAAACGTTTCCTTAGATCACGCAGCCTTAGTGAGACGCAGGTGTCCTGGCGTTTCAGCACCTCCCCGGCGGTCAGTTGCGGGATCCATCTATCCAATTCCATTACTTTTCCGATCGCATTTAATTAGCAACTGATAGTGCTGCCGTGAACGCCGAAATGCTGTGCGAGCTCTCTCACAGTACGACGCGGATCCACTTCCACCATGGATTTAAGTTGGACGACGTTAAGGAGTGTTTGTGGCCTACCTCGCTCTTCACCTTCGAGACCTTCATCTCCAGATCGAAATCTTTTGAACCAGCAGCGAATTGTACGTTCCTTAATAAAATCCTCCCCAAATGCATCGTTGACGTCACGAGATGCGCGTTGGGTCCACTTTTCCGTTCACACAAGTAGAGCTCACGAATATCACGTTGATTCATAATGTAAAAACGACGTCAATAACTCGTCAAGAGGTAATTTGTCACAAATCTATAAACGCGGAGAAAGCGGAGTTTCTCTTTCCGAAACTATATACAGTGACTGAAACGGCAACCGTAGCCACGAAAAATCGACCAGAACTTGAGGTAGTAAAATCGGCCATCTTATATGCAACGACCTAATCCTGCTGAAGAACACTTCGCGTTTCACGTTTTCTTGTATTAGCTAGTTCGTTATTTTGCATTTATTCCCACCCTGTAACGAAAAGAGCGAGAATAAAACTATCTCGAGAATTACCTTTTCGGCCTCTTCACTGATTTTGATGTGCACTTACACTTATTTATTATCCTAATTATAT
>OX377202.1:44136457-44201657 GCA_947396885.1 Heligmosomoides polygyrus polygyrus | reverse complement strand
AAGGACGTTCAGGGTTGAGAAGAGGTGTCACCGATTGTCGCGCAATGCAGGTCCGGCTTGAGAAGACGTCACCGACGTCGTTCATCAGGTGCCTGGGTTTAGAAGTGGTGTCACCGATGTCGCGCTAGGGGTTCCGGATTCACACGACGTGTCAACGATGTCGCGCAAACCACGTCCGACTTGAGAAGACATGTCACCGACGTCGCTCATCAGGTGCCTGCATTCAGAAGAGTGTGTCACCAATGTCGCGAGGGGCCTTCCAGATTCAGATGACGTGTCACCGATGTCGCGCAAAGGACGTTCAGGTTGAGAAGAGGTGTCACCGATGTCGCGCAATGCAGGTCCGGCTTGAGAAGACGTCACCGACGTCGTTCATCAGGTGCCTGGGTTTAGAAGTGGTGTCACCGATGTCGCGCTAGGGGTTCCGGATTCACACGACGTGTCAACGATGTCGCGCAAACCACGTCCGACTTGAGAAGACATGTCACCGACGTCGCTCATCAGGTGCCTGCATTCAGAAGAGGTGTCACCAATGTCGCGAGGGGCCTTCCAGATTCAGATGACGTGTCACCGATGTCGCGCAAAGGACGTTCAGGTTGAGAAGAGGTGTCACCGATGTCGCGCAATGCAGGTCCGGCTTGAGAAGACGTCACCGACGTCGTTCATCAGGTGCCTGGGTTTAGAAGTGGTGTCACCGATGTCGCGCTAGGGGTTCCGGATTCACACGACGTGTCAACGATGTCGCGCAAAACCACGTCCGACTTGAGAAGACATGTCACCGACGTCGCTCATCAGGTGCCTGCATTCAGAAGAGGTGTCACCAATGTCGCGAGGGGCCTTCCAGATTCAGATGACGTGTCACCGATGTCGCGCAAAGGACGTTCAGGTTGAGAAGAGGTGTCACCGATGTCGCGCAATGCAGGTCCGGCTTGAGAAGACGTCACCGACGTCGTTCATCAGGTGCCTGGGTTTAGAAGTGGTGTCACCGATGTCGCGCTAGGGGTTTCCGGATTCACACGACGTGTCAACGATGTCGCGCAAACCACGTCCGACTTGAGAAGACATGTCACCGACGTCGCTCATCAGGTGCCTGCATTCAGAAGAGGTGTCACCAATGTCGCGAGGGGCCTTCCAGATTCAGATGACGTGTCACCGATGTCGCGCAAAGCACGTTCGGGTTGAGATCACATGTCACTGACGTTGTTCAACAGGCCACGGGTTTGGAAGAGGTGTCACCGCTGTCACGCGAGGATTCCGGATTCAGACGACATGATACCAGTGAAGGTGGGACCAGTAATTGGGGACCGGTGAAGGATGGGGTTCCAGTAAGGGGGAGCGATAAAGGGTTGACCAATAAAGGAGGGACCAGTGAAGGTGAGACCAGCAATGGGGCCGGTAGGGGGGGGGGAAGCAGAGAAGGGGACCGGTGAAGGGGGGGGGGGAGTGGTCCAGTGAAGATGGGACCGGTGAGGAAGGGACCAGTAATGGGGACCGGTGAAGGGGGGGGAGTGGTCCAGTGAAGGGTGGACCGGTGAAGCAGGGTCCAGTGAAAGGGGGACGGTAAAATGTTGACGAGTGAAGAGGGGACCAGGTGAAGGGGGGACCGCTGAGGAAGGGACCAGCAATGGGCACCGGTGAGGTAGTGGGGGGGGGGGGGGAAAGGGGCCAGTGAAGGGAGACCGGAAAAGGGTTGATGAGTTAAAAGGGGACCAGTGAGGGTGGGACCAGTAATGGGGATCGGTGGAGGATAGGATAACCAGCGAAGAGGGGACAAAGGGAGGTCCAGTGAAGGGTGAAACGGAAATGGGCTGACAATAAAGGGAAACCAGTGATAAGGGACCAGTTAAAGAGGGTTCAGTGAAAGTGGTGGGCCTGCTTTGTCCTATTCCGCTATACCATTCTATATAGGAAAACCAGTTTTTTAATGAATGAGAGAAGGCCTAAAGAGGAGAGGAAGACGTTCGGAGTGTTCTATACTCCAGGTTTGGGGCGAAGCCCCAACCAGACGTTTGGCGGCCGGCAGGCCGTTGAACGTCTGGTATATATATACGCTGCAACTTGTTGATCAGCTACACATTATCGTTTGCGTTTTCGACTCCATTTTCACCTTATTCAAATCGTGCTCTCGTTTCCAGGGTGTGAGACGAGTGGATGCTTAGCTGAACGCGCCTTAGTTCAGCTCAAAACAACAGTTCGGACCAAAGTTGTATAGTAATCGTAGGCATTCAAAACTGATGGTCAGCTCGTAGCTGATCGCATACATTTATGCAATAAAAGGATAAATAGGAATAGGAAAGGAATAATAAAGGATAAAGCACGGCGTTACTCAACCGCTTTTGGGATGCGCCTTTACAGAATGTCGTGGGGGCGATTTGAATGCGCATTTCGCCCATATAGTGACTTACGGTGGCCAGTCTATGAGCAAGTCGACCCCGGAGAGATGGAAAGCTTAGTTGAGGTAGGCGGGAAATCCGAACTAAGAAGTTGGTTTCGTGTGCACGCGAAACCCGATCGACACCTCCGACTGCGCTCCTCGTATCCGATGCGCGCAATATTTCATTGAAATTACTTAAGTTTCCAACAGAACACTACCAAACGAACATCCCGAAAAAAAGTGACAAATTCAGAGCTTACCCCTACTCTCGCTTTCCTTCTTTTTAACACAAACCACGAAACTTTCGCTTGGCTAAGTACATATACGTGTCTTCTGACCATTCATCTATTGCGTACATCTTCTGAGACAGTCTTCGAGCAGTTCTGCCTTGCTGCTGCATAGGGTGTGCTGTAAACAGTAGCGGACATGTCTTTTGGTCATTGGCCGAAAAAGCCGCGCCGGCCAACATAGGAGCGTTCCAAAGCGGCCTTTTTGAATAACTTCTTTAGAAATCGAGTACTTGCGAAAATGAACATATATTTGAACTCAGCCGCTTGAGCTCTATTTTTATTTTTTATTATTCATTTTATTTTTATTTTATTTTTTATTTTTTGGTATATAAATCTCAGTAGAGATGAGCAATGCATATAGGCCCGACAGAATCAATCAAGTGGGCGCGAAAGCTTGTAGAGTGGGCGCTTAGGGATTTTTTTTTCAGAAATTCCCGGCCGTCTTACTGAGGAATTGTTCTAAGACTGTTCAGCTTGCCTTTGGAGTGCGCCGTGAATAATGCATATAGAATCAGACCTACCAATCGAGTGGGCGCGAAAGCTTGTAGAGTGGGCGTTCAGGGAATTTTTTTTGCTTGCGCGGTTTTCATCCTTGCTTCTAGGTTATGTGTTCCTTAGGAGTTATTTGTGTCCTTCCTTGTTGTGGTTTCGTATGAATTTGATGGCTTTATTACTCTGAATTCATTCGAATTGTCTAAATCAACGTTGACCCTTTTTTGGCGCCGGTCACGTGACCCGTTCTACTGATGACTTCGGCTTTAATTGAATTCTTCTCATTGGATTATCATATTTAGCCATCTATCTACTTCATATGTGAGGTTACATCTCTTTTCTATATATTTTTTGTTCACTTATATTTCCTAATGAATTAGAAATGTCACCATTGTCAGAAATGGCACCATTAGAACTGTCGAAAACTCAAATGAGGGCGAGTAAGGGCGGAAGAAACTTCACCGCTCTAAAATGGCTGCCGGGAGCGAGGCGGGTTAGGAAGCTGGTGAGCTCTGGGCACTTCTTCGCAAAGTACCTTAACTGGTTTGCTCGCTTACGCATTCCTAGACCGTCTTCTCACAGTGGTCGACTGAATTTGGAAAAAAATCGTGTCACAGAAGGCTAACCTGCATTTTCGCACCGCAGTAATTTCGCCCGTTTAGAAGCTACCACGGTGTACTTTTGAGGACCACAAAACCATTCTACTGCCTACAAAATCCACTAGCCGCAGCCGGAACGATTCGATCTCCACAAAGTTATTGCACTACGAACACGCCCGCACATGCAATTTGCGAGCTGTCGCGCCCACTCAATTGATAAGTCCGATTCTGTATGCATTGTTCACGGCGCACTCCAAATGCAAGCTAGACAGTCTTAGAGCAATTTCTGATTAGGATGGCTGGAAATTTCCGACAAAACTCCCCAAACGCTCGCTCACCAAGTTGTCGCGCCCACTCGATTGGTAGGTCCGATTCTGTATGCGTTGTTCACGGCGCACTCCCAAATGCAGGCTAGACAGTCTTAGAGCAAATTCTGATTAGGACGGCTGGAATTTCCGATAAAACTCCCCAAACGCTGGCTCTACAGGTTGTCGCGCCGCGCCTACTCAATTGATTCTGTCGGGCCTATATGCGTTGTTCAACTCTACTGAGATTTATGTACCAAAAGATAGAGCTTGAGCTGCTGAGTTCAAATATACCAGGCTGTCCAATAATTCCTGTCCGAAAATTTTCAAAATTCTATAATTTTCCTTAGAAGTGTTATAATGACAGGCAAGTGTAAAAACCTTCTAGAAGGTTCTCCAGAGTTCCACGCTAGGGGTATATAAGGCGCAGTCGCCGCGTCTAGCTACCAGTACAAGCTAAAATGGACCAAGGTCGAATTCGTACGTTCGTGTACTACGAGTGGCTGCTGGGCAACGACGCGGTCACCGCGGTCGCCAACATCTGCAGAGCGTGCAAGGAGGATGCAGTGTCCCAACGCACAGTCAGGCGCTGGCTCAATCGTTTCGAGAGCGGCGACATGAGCCTCGAGGACAGCGAACACCCGCTGAAGATCATGCTCTGCTGCTGGTGGGACGCCAAGGGCACGCTGTACTTCGAGCTGCTCCCGCAAGGCAGGACGGTCACCGCCTCCATCAACACCGATCAGCTCGAGAAACTAATCGCCGCCATCCGAGAAAAGCGTCCCCGACGGGCCTCGGTCCACCTGCTGCACGACAACGCGCACCCTACGTGGCGAAGGAGACCCAGTAGAAGTTGGCGACGCTCGGCTGGGAGACGATTGCCCCTCCCCGGACCTCACCTCCTCCGACTACCACTTGTTCCGTCCGCTGAAGCACTATTTGGCCGGAAGAAAATTCACCAACTACGACAACCTCAAATCCGACATCGCGGACTTCTTCGAGTCGCAGCCCCCGGAGTTCTGGGCGAAGGGCATCGGCGACCTGCCCAAACGATGGGCCACTGTTGTGGATAACTGTGGTGATCATTATGGTTGATTAGACTTGTTTTTCAATAAAGTTGAAAAAATTAAATATGGTGAAATTTTCGGACAAGAATTATTGAACAGCCTGGTATGTTTATTTTCACAGGTATTTGATTTCTAAAGAAGTTATTCAAAAAGGCCGCTTTGGAACGCTTCAAAGCGGCCTATGTTGGCCGGCGCGGCTTTTTCGGCCAATGACCGAAGGACATGTCCGCTACTGTAGTAAGGCACTGAGTAGTCACCGCTCCTTCATCTTCCTCTCAGAGTCACGTGCATCCGATAATCCGGCGTCACTTTGATATGCACCTCCTTTCATCCACTCTCTTGACTGAATCTGTTTCAGTACGAGGGCCAGAGCGCTGCACTGCCCCATTTTGTTGCGTATTCTCGTTGTATCCACCTTCCAAGGTATTGTGGGCGTTTTTTGAATGTCGAACAAGCCAATTCCTGCATGCGCAACTCCTCCAGTCTCCGCTGGCTCCTCCGAGTCGTTCGCTCTGCTCGCGCTCTCCGGACGTTCATTCCGCCGGTAGCTCTGTTCTGAACTCTCCTGCCTGTGCTACCGTGACGTGTTTCTAGAGGCGACGGCTCCGTGGTCGAGGGATGACGATGACGACCCGACGGCACACGGTCTGGTTCGTGCCCGGCTCTCGCAGGTGGGTGACCAGTGGCGCGAGTGAGAAGGCGCAAGCCGGGGCGGCCGGCGGCGCCGAGCGAGCCGGCCAGGCTGAAGTCAGGCTCGAGCGCGCGAGTGCGAGGTGTGGGGCGGCGGGTGTGCCCTGTGGCGATGAGCGGGGAGGGGGCCGAGAGTGCAGAGCGCCGGCTCGGGGAAGGGATCGAGGGGAGGCAGCCGGGGCAGTATGCCGCGTCGGCGTGGCGGGTTTGGGCTGGCCAGCCTTCGTCGGGAGCTGCACCTCCACAATCTGTTCCGCGACTCGCCGCGACGCGATGCTTCCGCGTCGCAGCGCGATTCTACTGGCCTGCCTGTAAGCGCGACGTTTAGCGCGCATCTGACGCCGTCCGTCGCGCCGCCGTCGGTGCACGCGCGTCGCGAGTCGTTCCTCTACCGACCCTCTGAGGACACACGCGACGTCGCGCCACGACCTGTCAGTCGTGCCAGCTCCGTCGCCAGCAACGATCACGGGTACGTTCCTCTTCCGCCTTTCTTCTTCTTCTTCTTCTTCTCGTTTTCGTTCCTCTTACCGTTCGCCGTCGTGCGCCTTCCGCCGCTCCTCCGCCCATCGGCCCTCGCGCTCTCACTCAGTGTGTCTGTCTGTTTACGCGCAGTGTCGCTAATTTAGCATGTATAATCACATAGCTCGCGATCGCAGTGGGGCGGATTCGAAGTGTCCGGCCACCGTCGGGGCCCCAGCCCTGCTTCCGTGATCCCATTTTCCTCGTCCACCCGGCGATCGAAATACGTGGGCGACGTCAAAGGGCATGCGGCTACAACTCGATCTGTCTGCCTGCCAGCCACTAGCTACGACGTCAACGCCCAGCTGCTTTTCGCATATGAATAATTAGCAGCACGACTGAGCAGAAACTGCTTGGCCGGGCGGCAGGCCGCGGTGGCGAGAAGGGTCTCGGACGCAAGATGGCATGTTGATTAATACTGCCGGCCAGCGGCAGTTGCTTTCATCGATTCGACACCAAACAATATTGCTTTGTTCGCAGGGCCACGACCCCATAGCCGACCTTGGCAAGCCGCCGAGATCCATCTCGCACTACCAGCTCGCCGCCGTCGTCGTCGTCGCCCCCGCTGTTTCACTATACAAGGGCCTTGCTTCTATCCTTTGTTAGACGTTTTTACAGTAGCTTATTCCTGCATGGGCATGCCCAAGGGTAGGAGTTTTCGCGACGACTGGCCTGAAGCCGCTCTTCTGGGCACTGAAGAATTTCCGCTGTCCAGCTCTCCTAGCTTGGGGACGTTTTTTGGAGAGAGGCGTGGCGGATCGGCGTGACCCGGATCGTTGGCGGCTACGAGGCACAATGGAGAGGGTGGCGAGCGCCTTGGGAGCCATATGGGACCACGGCTACTTGATGCGATGACGCAGGCGCATGACGTCGCAGCGCCTGCGGCTGAAACGCCGCGTCGGCCCGTCGATTTCGCTCCGTTTCCAAGTATTTCCGCAAAGAACCGCCAGCGAACAACTGCCGCTCCACTTCCCCTTCCACCACACCACGTCGCAGTCAAGAGTCCCGACCGGGGTGCGGGCTGGGTAGAGGAATAAGAGCAAGTAGTTGCTTAATCTGGCGACGAAAACGAAAGGCAGGGATGGGGGTTGGGCGGTCGCTCGATAGCGTGGTGTAGCTGTGAAGCACTGGATGGGAATGCAAAGCTATATGTACCAAAGCAGACAGGGAAAAATCGTTTCCTGCGTCTCTTTTGAAGAAGAGCGACCTGGAGTTTCCGTTTTGGTCCAAGAATAGAATTATGTGAATATGTTGAAAAATATGTTTGTCGAATATGCTCTTACCATAAATTCTTCTCTAGGTATTAATCGAAATTTTGTGGTTGTCCTTTCGGTCCCCGGTACTGGATGGGGAACTGATTTTTGACTTAACTTATCCCGTTAGTGTTAATTTCAGTTAAAATTTCCAGCCTTCTTTTGGTGTATCTTTTCCTCCCTCCTCTACAACCCACACAAAAATTTCGAATTGCGCAGTTTTTGTTCCATACTAATGGCGACTGGGACATTTATGACTGGCCAAGGCTGCAGCTGCAGCTAGTCAATTAAAGTGGTCGAACACAAAATTCCTAACCATGAATAGAATACACGAGTGCCAGTACAATAAGAACTTTTGGCCACTGTTTGTGACATGGTACGCGACAAATAGCTTTCGCTCCTTATTCAAGGGCTGCTAAGCAGCTACAGTAGAGGCAACACAGGTCATGGTGCCTGGTGATTAAGTGAAGCCTTCAGTCGTGTCCTACTTTGCTAAATACTACGTAGTCATTGCTTGGCATATGGGATATCGTCCACAGAACGAACGAAACAGCACCCCATCGTGAGGCCAAGGCTCGCGAATCACTTATGGGAAGAGGGCAGCTGCACTACCCCGATTAGCCTATTCGTTTTCAACGGGTCATTCTGCAGCACCAGAAGAAGAGAGAAAGAAATCCTATCAAATCCGATACGTGTGATTTTGCCATCAACCTCATTGTGCTGTGCATTCGGCTTCTTTTGCTCACGTGCAAGGGCTATAGCGGTAGGCATTTTATATCTTTCACCAGAGTTGCAGAAAATTTCATTAGTGGTGGATTGGTTGAGGAGCATAGCTGGACATCTACAGGCGTGGGCCAGGATTGGGACTCTCGATTTGGTCGCCGACGTCGCGCATTTCATTTCCCAACTTCTCCACGAATTCCGAATACATAAACAGTCAGGACCACGAATTGTTGAGCCACACTAAGACGGCTCAGTTGTGTATCCACACGGATCTGCTCCCAACCTACTGCTCCCTAAGAGCAGCAGATATCCTGACCATCGAAGAGGTCACGACCCTAAAGCAGCTTTCCACGTCTTAGTGACGTTCCACCTGGCAAGTCTCTGTTCGACTATGTGTAGATCATTTTGGTAGCATGGTGCACTTTGTTAATCTAGTCCTGCTTGCTTTCAGCGGCGACTTCGAAAATATTTGAGCCAGATGTTATATGAACCGAGAGCGCAACTACAAGAGATGGTTGAACACGGTTGAAGAATACTTACCACCTTCCATTAGATCTCAGAACCCTTTCCAGGACATACATACAAGTATGGTCCCACGACGATTGGTTTTGCGAGTCCCGAATTGAGGCAACGTTCATAGTACTCTGGCCGCGCCTGTGCAGCCGACAGGACCCTGGCCCTATTTTGTGTGGCACCGCGAGCCGATTGCAGGTTCTTTTCGCGTCCAGTGTACACCGTTCTCACCTCAAATTGGACTCTCTTCTAGGCAAGCTCGACGCTTTTAGCTTTGGCTCTTATCTGAACATCTTCCAACACAAAACGAGCGTCATCCAGATTGAACTGGACACTCGCGAACGCAGTTGAAAATAAATTTTCTTAAAGAAAATTTAGTATAACTCTCTATATAAAAACTTTATTGCTAAGAAAAAATAACGAGCTAAGTATTGCTTGAAAGCGCACAAAGGCAGCAATCATTCTGTGGATTAAAAAGGATCACTCTATGCGCTCGACTAGATCGTCGCAACTTTATTTAAATAAGAGCGAAATTGCGTGGAATAACAGACATCAAGGGCAGTTATAAAAAACCCAGTCCTCATACCCCTTTTTCAAGTAAACAGCATTTACACTGCCAATCAAATAAAAATGATGATGATCTAATTGAGCGTGTGGTGCGATCTACACTTTTAATGCACTAAACGATTTCTCTCTTCATGCGCTTTAAAACAGGTCTTAATTCATTGTTTTTCTTTGAAAACTAAGGTTTTTATAAAATTTAAAACATTAGGTTCACCTATTGGTGCAGGTGAATTAAAAGGTTTCAAGGAGAGAGATGCTAATTTTCCATCAACAAAAAAGTTTCATTCCGCGTTGGCGAGTGTCCTGTTTCACCTGATAGAGACCGTTCTGATTTGGGAGATGTTTATTTTGATTGCTTAGAAGAGTGTCTAATTTGACGTGAAGATTATATGATGTGGTGTGTGAGCCATGCTAATGGAAGAAGTTATCTATAACACGCTCCATAATAGCACCACAATCGGATACCCAAGTTCTAGCGAACACACTTCGCGGCTGTATTGTCAGGCTCTTTGTGAAGGTGGTCAGAATCTAAAGCGTGTGCCAAAATTACGTGTTCAAATCGACACTGGATTTCTACAATTTCTAAAGCGCGCAACTCTCGATTACTCAGTAATTTATGGCACAGATTTTCTGTGCTATAGATTTTCCCTTTGACCGTATATTTATTAACGAGTGGCTAGTTTTCATACCACCGCTTCCTTCGCCGCCTTCGCTTGAATTTACTTGAATGCTTTGGAGAATTTACAGTAAAAATATACTCCTACGGTTCCTTTTTTGAAGTCTATCACCAAAGTATAGTTCTTAAAAACGCTCCAAGTGTTCGGAAGAACTATCACATCTGGAATCAAGCGCTTAGTGCATTTCAGTGCTTTGTCCGGCTGCGACAGAGAATGAAAATCGGCGGCACAACATTCTCAGGATGAAAATGGTGCAACACGAAAGATGAGCAGGAAATGGTATGAAAAAGCTGCGAACGAACAACCACACATGCCTCATTTATACTGTCATAGATATCACCTGTTTGTATTTTACTGCCGCCTAAATTACAGTACTCTCGATGGGGAAAAGTAAAATCGCAATGTGTTCCAAAAGGGCTGGCCGCTAATGCGGCGGCACTGTCGTATTTTCTTCGATGGAATGCCGTTTCCAAAAGTTCCAAATTCCAAAAGTCGAAATGACTGACACGGACGTCGAAGCGTCTGCAAAAGCTCAAGAGTAGGTGTAAGGTAAATGCCGGGGGTTTTGTTGATGAAATTCCGAGACGGATTTAGAAATTGTGCGTGAGGAGTATTTGGCAGAATTGCCTTTCAGACCTTCGTGAGATCCTCTGAGACATCCACGGAGAACACAACACGATAGAGGAGCGCAAACCACTTCGATTAATGCATTCGACGACGTTCACGCGGCATACCGTTTCACATGACGATGTCAAAGCTTCAGAGGGTCGAGAAGAGATGCGGAAGGCTGTGTCCACCCTGGTACTTCTTCATACCATTAGTCCTCCGTTGAAGCTCTAGTCGTGCTGAACTCGAGCAAGAATTCCTTCACATCGCTCTTTGCTGATAGACGCATATCTCATCAACTGGTGGGGTTCAGATGTTTAACTCGGCGCGTTCTGCTGGCAGTGATGCCTTGCTTTTGCTTAAAGTCTTCATTTGGTATTAATTGGGTTTAGTAGAGTGGTTTACACGCGCTGGGCTTTAAAAGTGGGTAAAAGAGAGCAACGTAAAGCTCTAGTCGTAGAGCACTTGTGTGCAAGGAAACTGCAATGCAGTGGAAGCGGTAATGGATGTGATCGTGAAACGGACTCACCGAAACCTTCTATAAGCTGTTTCTGTAAGCTTTTAACAGAGTCGCACTTCGACTAGCGTTCGCTCATGTGTTCCGCTTCGTAGCAACAAATTTCGTTTGATACTTGATGTCATTTTGAGGACATAACTTAACGAAGTTCCCTATCGGAGACCGACGGGCTCTTTGTTTTTGCGAGGCCTCATAGTACCCATATCTCTAATTCTTCTGTAAACTGTTCAGTGGATAGGGATTCGATTGAACAAGTCTTGAGGTGCGTGACAGCTGCTGCGCTAGGAAAGCCTTATAGTTGACAGCATTGAGAGCCGGACGGTCGGCCAGGCCGCGAGCGTCGAATTCGACGGCTTCTTTCTCTGGGGAGGTTGATGAGAGAAACAGTTGCCTCTGACGAATTTCTTCGGCGATGGGCCGCCGCTGCACCTCTTCGCGTGCGTTTTTGGGCAGCCAGATGCCGCCGTCTCGTTTGCGTTTCTAGCTACCTCTGCCTCCTCACGGCAGCAGCAGATGTGGCGATCGCTTCCCGAGTTCCCCGAAGTGAAGGAGGTGACGTCCCCGTTGTGCCGCGGTATTTTATCGCGGCGTCCAGCTTATCACTCCCCTTGTGAGCATTCTCCGGCAAGTTGTTCCTTCGTCGGCGGCATTCCGTAGCCACCACCCATTCGGAATGATCCGACGGGCCCAAAGCACCCGAATTCACATGAACCGCCTGGAGAGCTTCCCCCCTGGCGCACAGATGTGAGTGCTTCTGTTCGTCCGTTTGCTTTCACACCTAACCAGTCGTCAATCAGCGTCCTCTCTTCAGGAATGCAAATCGACGTCATAGCTTTTTCCATGGAAAGGAAGCGGCGAGATCGAGTTCTCTTGTATTGAGGTGATTGAGTCCTTAGAGCTTCTGGAGTGTGACGCAGCTACGTCATCCTTAATCTTGTTATGGCTGTTATCGTCATTCGACGTATAAGGGCAAGTCAGAGAAGGAAGGGAAGTTCCCTATCTCGCAGAGGGGGACTGCCTTTGCTACTGCCCACGTTTATCGACGGTGAAACTCCTACCTAGGAGAAGTGGAGTAATTACAAAGCAAGCTGTTCCGCTTCAGGACTCTGGCCTACCTTTTTCCAAGTACTTTTTTTATTATTAAAAAGGGTGTTACTAGGAGCGTTCGTTTGAGAGCGCCCCGAAAGGGGAGCCGAGCCTTCTGGAAGCCTTTCTAGGAAATCCTGTCTCTGCGTCTGCTAGTGTCTGAATGATCCCTGTGAACAGGTTTCTTGTGATCGTTTCATTTATAATACCATTAATGTTTACCATGCACGTTTCATTCGTTTGTTCCCCTACATTAAGACGGATTTCCGATGTCGCAGTGTGCTGCAGGGATTTTGAAAATCTCGGGAAGTTACCAGGATTGAAATAGGTTTCGAGAAGTTTACAAATCACATGTACGCTGTACCGCTTTTTCAGAAGCGTCACCGGTAAAACCGTCTGTTCCCCTTCGACGCATATTTCGATCCTTCACGTAGCTGAGCCATCTATGTGTGATCACACGTTTGTGCAATCTGTGATGAACAGCAAGAAAGCTTTGCAAATGATATCAACGCTGTCCTGAATTCTATCATGCGCGTGTGAGAAGCGTACGATTCTTTACTCCGAATCGGAAGAATGAAACGGACGGGCATCCCGGAGAACTTGTCGCTTCTGGGCTTCATACGTGTGTGCACTAGAATTTAACAGTCATGTGCTGAACAAGGATAGAGACCCGTGGGTGTTGTTAGACCTCTTCCCATCACGTCTCCCTTACAAGCCGGTGTAGAGAAGTGTGGCGCGAGGTGCGCCTCTTCACTGATCACACTCCGTAATCACGCTGAAGACGTCTGTGATTGCTTGGAGCGATGGCATACGACACTTAAAGAGACTGCAGCAAATCGTTAGTCTAGCCTTGCGGTGATCTTTGAACCCACGCAGTCCCACCCACTTCTTCAACGAATGCAACCATCGAGAGCTCACATTATATGCGTCCACTTCCCCGCGAGGGATAAACGCTGCACATTCTGAGAGACGGAAAGCTTACGAGCAGGTGACGTACATGTGAATACCCCTTTGCCCGCCCCATGTTATTCCAACTAACATAATCTAAACAGTGTAAGCTACTCAGGGCTAGGAGAGAGCCCACATAATGATTATTCTTGGATGTCCCCTGAAGAGAGTCCCTTGAAGAGAGTGTTAGCCACTACTGTGGAGGCGAGACAAATGCGCACTTGGCCCATGCAGTGATCTGCACGCTCGTCCGGATTTCAGTTTTCGTGCCGATTTCGTGCAGCACGGTTACAGAAGTCGTCGAGAAGGCGGCAGGTTTTGGGCGCTGAAGTGGGCAAACATTTCGCGACATGGAGCGCAGCGGTTGGCCGAGCCGCTGGGGATAATAAGATCCGCAGCCTCGGCCCGACCTAGATGCGATTGCACGCTCTGCCACGGCTGGCTTCTGATAGACCTCGAGGAGAACGGCTCGGCTGTGCTTCTCGACCTGCCGAGTGCTGCTCCCCTCTCCTGCGCGGGGATTTGAGCGCAACGCTCTGACTTGGCTCCGCTCGCCAGGGACACCGATGTCAAAGTCGAAATCTGATTTCGAACAGGCAGGGACACAAAATCGTGAGGAACGAGGCGCAGCAGCCTGTCGTGCTGCTCCCCCATGGCATCACTGCCGCGTTCTCATCGACCGAAACCAGAGTCCGCCTCGACTGAATGTCGGCCTTCTCATTCAGTGTCGGCGCACTTGACGGCATTCGTGAGAAAATAGCCCTATAGGAGAACTGCTGGACTTCTTTGCCCCAAACGCGCGTTCAATTAAGGTTACTCGATAGTATTAAGCTAGAATGAAAATGGGCTCAAAAGTAATTGATAAGAAGCAATGGATCGAGCATGTCGCTCATGATTGCCAGTGGCCCTCAAGCACTGGGTGACTTATGAGGGGGATTCAAATTCATATGTAGCGTACTCAACAGTCTGTAGGGACTACGGCTGACCGGTCAGAGGTTGTTCCTTCTCCACGCGAATCTACTAAGGATTCGCGGATATCAAAGGAATGCCACGTTGTGTTCTCCTGAAACCAAACTAAACATGAGCTTCAAGACACGTCGCTCTGTCGAACACTGCGAACGTGCCCACGACAGAAAGTCGCTGCGCGGTGGAATATGTTCATATAATT
Organism: Heligmosomoides polygyrus polygyrus; assembly: GCA_947396885.1. Taxonomy (NCBI): domain Eukaryota; kingdom Metazoa; phylum Nematoda; class Chromadorea; order Rhabditida; family Heligmosomidae; genus Heligmosomoides; species Heligmosomoides polygyrus. The sequence goes on along the minus strand of OX377202.1, from coordinate 44,187,266 downwards.
CTGAGGCAACTTGGTAGTCGCTATCCCGTACTTCGCAGCATTGTTGATCAAAGAACCTGCTCATTAGTTCAAGTTAGTTACGGTCTTGCTGATATTGGAGAAATAGTCAGTTGTGTAGAGTTTGCTGCCTCGTGTGCGAATTGAGGTGAACGTGTAGCAAACCCATCGCTAAAAGATTGAATCCTTCTGTGCCTTGATTCACTGTAATACGCATTTACTTCACCAATCAGGCAATCTGCTTGGCGCAATCTCGATTTATAAAAGTTACGGCATCATCAGTCTTCTGCTCTTTCTTTGAATTTAAAATGAGCTCAAGGATTTCCAAAAGTTAAAGGTCTAAATAAGTGTTGTAGCAAGCAGCTGTCCACATTTGTTGGGGACAACTTGCATCGTGCCCTAACCCTTCGAGACAGGTCTTGATTTGGTCTGCAAAATGTAACGAGATGTGGGGCCTAGCGGAGCGTCGACAACCAGATATTCTACGATTGGATCTGGCAAGGGAAGGGAAGGGAAGGATACCAGGTGTGAGAAAGACTCATGAGCACTGAGAGGAGTGAATACTGCGCGAGTCCCGCGAAATTCGAAGTGGTCCTTTGAGCGTTCGTTCTCTCTGCCTTGCCAGGCGCACTTCTTTTTGGGGAACATCTCCAAATTCATGAGGAGTAGAGGACGTTGGGGAAGCACCCAGAACGCCTTTTCGAGCCAAGTGAATAGCGGCGGCCACAGGGTGGGTCAGGGCACGGTCACCAGGCCGTCGACGGCTTCCCCCGCGAGAGCTGTCCATGACGTACGCGCCGCATCGAGGCCGAGCCGAGCCTTGCGTCGCTCGGCCTTCAGAAGCTCCCCTGACTCCCTTCTGCGGGCGATGACGTACCTTCGCGCTCTCGCGCTTGCCCTCTCCTCAGGCGCACCGTGACGTCGTCGATGCCCTTCGATCACAAGAACGCGCTAATTCTCGACTTCGTAAAATCGCCGGCTTCTGCATGGATACTAGTCGCTGATCAGCCTTTCGGGCCGCTCAAAGAGCGCCTCCCCATTTAGAGGAGAAGCCACACTGGCCCCAATGGGGTGATACCACTTCTGGGTTGCTTCGGCCTCCCACCGATTGCTGGTGTTTTTGGGGATCCATAATTGTTAAGAGTGAGGAAAACATACTGCAGGGTAAGCAGAGCAAAATAAAATCTTGGGTACAGGAAGCAAGCTGTATTCATCAGCACTTTTCATGGCTAGATGGAGTTGCTCATGAGTCACGTCTGAATTGTTTGGCAGAAAATGGAAATCACGGCATGTCTTGTTCTCTCAGCCAAAAAAAAAACTTGGAAACGGAAGCCGAATGTTTGACTGACTATTAGAGCTCTAGCCCGAACACATCGTAAATCAGCGCTGAAGCGCAAAAACTTGCTGGACTTGCTGGACAGTCAAGAATATCTAGCCCGGATAGACGTCTGTCCAAGAGCGGTTGGGTAGAGTATTTGATGAGATCACATTTCCGGTAAGCTTCTACCCTCTTGCTCGCTTGCTCAAGGTGGACTAGGTGAATTCAGGTGATGGACTGACACCTGGGCGCGCGATAAGCAGTTGGAGGAGGCACCGATTCTCGCATGCGCCCTGAATAAAGGTTTAAAGTTCGAGCCGTGCCAAGATCGATTGATGATGCTGTTGGGGACCGCTAGTCCAGCCAGTAGGATCCTTCCATCCCACGAAGTCGGTGAAATGGCAGCAGGCTTCTATTTGAAGGATGAAACACTGACTTGTTCGCCGGCTTGCCATCGCTACTTTTGGAGGATCCAACATGCGCATTCTGATTTTCTCCACGTTATCTCGTAGAAGTAGAGTACGTGTCGCATCTTGCAGAAGGACCGATTAACACTGAGCTTCGTCATTTACCCTAACAGAGAAGATCCGTTTGTTTAGGTTAAGCAGCGGTGCTTCCAAACGATAAATGATAAGTGCTTAGGCCATCTTAGGCCAATACCGGTTACCCTGCTTCCCTACGTAGCGCACCGATTTTAACTTACGAATCGGTTTGGTTGTTCAAGGTCATCGTGCATAAGCATCACCATTGAAAGGCGGACCTTCACAAAGGGATCAAAAGTGTGGATGGAACAGAAACGATGATGTGAAGGAATTTCTCGCAAATTCAACGATCCTCATGACAGGTATTGATAGCCCTCTCACTTTAAATGCCCCTCTTCGTAGGGGCACGCATAGCTCAGTCAAGCTGAGACTCCGATTTTGCATTTATTAGGAACAGGCTCCAGTCTCGAGTTTAATAATGATGAATTTTGACCAAGGCCAAGTCAAGCGAACCTCTACCGGACTTAACTGGATAGTAAATTGCCCAGAAGGAGAAAGGGGGAGAGGCTTCATACGTATTCAAGATTGAACTTCGACAGAATTATGCCACTTGCTGCAGGGTTGAGCTGTCTGTTTCGAATTATCTCCATGTTGTTACAGGATGTTTCGTTGCGATCAAAACTCTTGCGCCAAGCGAGGCTCGAACCCGCATCTTCTGCTTTCCGGGCAGCGATGTTCGCCCTACACCACCGGCGCTGTTTGACCGCATGTAACATCCGCGATATCCTCGAGGCCTGTCAGCATCCACCCGTGATACGGGATGGGCCGGTCGCTGATATCAGCATGGAGCCGGTTAAGCTGAAGACCTTACTAGTAACAATGTTATCTCCATTCTCTGGTACTTTCCCTCCCACACGGCTAGCCTAGCGTGGCGAGCCCGGCCAGAGTCGGGTGCGGGCGAAGCCCGCAACCGACGCTGGGTTGTGGAGACCCTAGCGGGCTCTAGGTTGGGATGAGTTTCTGACCTCACATGGCTCACCATACCCGACGCCGGCGAAGCCGGCTAGCCTAGCGTGGCCCGCCCGGCCAGAGTCGAAAATTAAGCGTTCAGCGACCATGTAGATGATCAGTGGATGGTCTAGTTTTGAGGATCTGATCGGCGCAAACACATCGGCTTCAACATTCGTGCTGTTTGGAAACTCGTTGCCTTGAAATCCAAGATTGTCATCAGAAGAAGGTGAAGAGCTTGTTCTAACTCCGACGGAGGCTGTTTATTTAGTCCAAGAATTCTGGCGCTTGGGCCATTTCTTCAGTGTATTCGAGGACGACGGCTCTTCGTTGTCCATCAGATCACCGGCACCGGTTTGAGCATGCTCCCACTGGTGACCGACATTTTCGTTTCGATGACATTGGCATTGCACGGGTTCTGGTTCTATTGTTGTTAGGAACACTGTTTGGCTTTGCACTCCGTGTGGAGTCCCACCATTAGGTCGTTTAATCGTGAGCTTTGTCAGGGCTACTGGATGTAACGTTTATAATAGTAACCAGGAATGCGTCGAGTCTTATGCGAAAATGTAGCTCACAACTAGGGAGGCATGCGCCGTTAACTGTATGGAACGAGTGTGTGCAGGTGGTACGATGAGCTAAGTAGTTTTGAAAGTCGTTTGCTTCCTCTGTCATCGGGAGGTGTTCCAATGAAAACGTTACTGCATTTTGAAGACTAGAGCTTGGCTCGAATAAATCGTCCTGATCGCGACTCGCATTGCCTCTTCTTTCAACGCAGGAGTGCGGGTTCTGGTTCTATTGTTGCTCGTCTACGTCACTTGAGAAGGTTCTTATCAAGAGGCCTCGAAGGCGATTAGAACAATCAGCGGACGATAAGCGTTAGTCCATCCCACTAATCATAGGTTACGGATCGGGGTTGAACATCTTCACTTTCCGCATGTCACGATCCTGTCCAAAAAAGGCTCCTTTAAATTGCGCCGCCTTAGTGAACCGCAGATGTCGTGGTGCTTCAGCACCTCGGTCTTCACCTTCGAGGCCTTCATCTCCAGATCGAAACCTTTCGAACCAATGGCGAATTGTACGTTCCATAGCGAAATCCTCCCCAAATGTAGCGTTGATGTTACGAGCAGCAGCAGCGGCGTTGTGTCCCTGCTAGATCTGTAGAGCCTTCTACTCCAATTCGGAAACAGGAGTAATGTTCATAGAACCAAAACCTGAGAAGGAAACTCAAACATCATAAGAAGTTAAAGGATAAAGGTGATGGGCCAGCCGTCTGTTTGTGGATGAGCAACGCATTTCGCTTCTGCAGGATATAGGCGAGACAGGTTGATGCGTAGGCATGTTACAAAGAATTGCCGTGACCAGTCCGTGGACAAGCCAGAGTTGTACCGTTCAAACAAGTATTGTGCAAGCTCATACATCCCGGGGAGTGGAACGCTTAGCTGGTCCAAGCAGGCTCAAAACAAAGAACACTGATTCGGGGTGCACGCGACATGGAGTGCATACTCCTCATGGAATGAACTTACCGAAATTGTTCACGAAGTTCATTTGGTTGGTGGTGTGAGTAACGTTTACACAAACTTTTGAAGTTGAAAGCACGCGAGATTTTGCATCGATATTTCCTAGTCGTTCATTCTGAGCAAAGTGTGGGTTACCTCACTTATGCATACAACTACAACTGACCAGGTCCGATGTTTCAGGTGAACCTTGGGCTTGGGATTGGCTGGCGTGTTTCCGCCTCCGAATGCTGTGCGCCTTCACGACACCTACACCGCGATCGTGCAGAAATTCGCTTGAAGCGTCTCTTGCAATGATGCCTCCATAACAAAGATAGAATGGGCAGACTCCATGTCCGACTTTCCATGAATCTCGGCATGATGTTTCGTGTTGAATTGTTTGTTCTTGGAGCTGTGCACCGAGATTGTTACAACACTTTATTCGGCTTACGTTTCGGCGGTTTCGCCTTCGTCGGAGCCTGGAAGAGTCCAAATAACATTTGAAGAACTACTCCCCCAAAGGTCATTTCATTCTACAGAAAGAAATTCAAAGGTCAATGGAGTGAAGAAAACGATGTGCAGAAACGACGAAGGGCTAACCTTTGTGGTGGAAGCCGAGGAGCTCCACCAGTCACCGTCAGACGGAGGTGAACGTTGGTGAATGACTTAAGCTCTAGAGACAACCTACCCTAAGGACCTCCAAGGGCATGACCCTGTAGGTCAAAACCCACAGAGGCCCACAAAGGGTGCCAGTTCTTGCGTCACCGCCACGCACTCGTCTTTGCGATTGATCTTGGGGTTCCGCGATGCGATCCACAATGCCTCTAGCGTTTTCCGCGCGGACACGTCGCTCTCGCGTGCAAGGATCGTGACAGCCACCTGAACCATTGCGCCGCCATGGCAGTCTACCCTGTGCTCACCCATTGGAGTCGATCTTTGCGACCTCCTAAGGCCGTCTAGGTGCTCCTTGACCCTTATACACAGCGGCCTTCCCGTTTCCCCCACGTACTCCTCTCTGCATTCCCTGCATGACATAAGATACACCACCCCCGAGGTCATGCAATCACCTTGTTTCCCAAAAGGGCACACTACACACGAGGGGGTAGGACAGCTACGGTCGTACAATCGATTTCGAACTAGTTGTCCCTTCAAATTCATAGGAGGGACTTCTACCACCCTCACCAGTTCATGTAGGTCTGCCTTTCGTAGGCAACCGCGGATTTCCCTGCTGACCTCATCCGAAATGAACGGTATGCAGAAGGGAATTTTGTTTTGCTCAGCCTCGTTCGCAACCACTGAGCGATGTCTGCGTTTGGTAGAAATCCCTATAGAGGAGTACCCATTCAAGGAAGCAATGTGCATTGCAAGCTCCCTAGACAGCGCCTTCTGGGTGCTGTCAGATGACACTGCGACCGCTGTTCGAAGCATATTGGTGACTATGGCCCTTTTCATGTTGGATGGATGTGCAGACCTGAAGTGGAGCAGTATGTTCTTGTTACTAGGTTTGCGATACCACTTCGTTTGGATCAACCTCCTAGACAGGCTAACCTGCACATTGAGGAACGGGAGCCAATCATTGCAGGTGTTTCCCTAGTAAGGCGGATATACTCGGACTGCTTGTTTAGCAGTTCGAAACAGGCATCCATTTCAACTTGTGTTGAACACACCACAAAGCAGTCGTCGATATACCGACTGTAAAATATTGGCCCGCGCTCCAACACTGGAGCTTCCACTTTAGACATGAATGCCACTGCTAGAACAGGGGCTAAGCGCTGGCCCATTGCTAGGCCTCTTATCTGCTTGTAGAAGTCCCCTGACCACTTAAAAACATTGCACGTGAGACACTCATTGATGAGCGTCATTAGCTGGACGATGGTGAGCCCGTATAAATTGATGCCTGTCTGAAATTCTGTGAGAATCTCCCAGACTGCTTGTAGGGCGCTGTCCTTAGGCACATTCGTATAGAGCGCAGTGACATCGAACGACTCCATAACCACCTCCTCATCCACAGTGATACGGCGGAGCTTTTCGAGGAAAATGTGAGTGTTCGGTAGATGCGCGGGCACAAACCTTAAAAGTTGCACCAAGACCAGATTGAGGAACCACGAAATCCTATCAGTGGGACCGTCAACATTGCTTATGATCGGTCTCACTTTGAAACACGAAGGGTCGTCGATCGCAGTGTCTCCCATGGGTAATTTGTGGGTTTTAATGAGAACGTAGAGCACAGGGCATGTAGGCAGTTCGGTCTTCAAGCGCACCGCAACGGCTCTAGGGAGGTTTGCCGATTTGGCAATTTCAGCCCACACTCTGTTTAATCTGCGATACTGTCTAGTAAACTCTTGTTGGGTTGAGCGACTGTAGATAGTATCATCTTGCAGATGTAGCCTTGTGATTGCTCTATCCAACTGCTGGGACAGTACGACAAATTCCCCTCCCTTATCGCTAACAGTGACCTTTATTCTGCCTGCTCCAATCATTTCCCTGATTTCCCGCAAACCTCGTTTCTCCCCTGCAGTGAGGTTGCATACATGTCGTCTACTTGTACACCGCTGCAACACAGAGAGTACAGAAGTAGAAAAGATGCGGAATTTGGCATCTATCTCGTGGTTTGGTTCCTGTTGCACTCGATACTGACATTGACCATTGACCTTTGAATTTCTTTCTGTAGAATGAAATGACCTTTGGGGGAGTAGTTCTTCAAATGTTATTTGGACTCTTCCAGGCTCCGACGAAGGCGAAACCGCCGAAACGTAAGCCGAATAAAGTGTTGTAACAATCTCGGTGCACAGCTCCAAGAACAAACAATTCAACACGAAAGATAGAATGCGCAATGCCTATTTGATCTCTTCCTTATTTCCTTCGCCCGCTAGCAAGCGCTCAGAGGTAACCTAATGCTCAACTCTACTTCTCCGTTACACCTAAGAAAGTGTGACTAGCTGCTACTGTGAGTGCTTGCCCATCCCTCTCAAAGACCACGTCTCACCAGCTGTCACCTTTTTCAAGCGTCTTGACGGAATGTCCATAGAAACGCGCCTCAAGAAGTAAAGCTTTCGTCCTTCGAAAATTCATTGGCTGGGGACTCTCTCCTCTGCTGGTCTTCGTTGGAGAATAAGTGGCCAGTGAATTAGCGCTCTTCTCTACGGAGGTTCCTCGCTTAACTCCCCTAATTAGATCATGCTCAAAACGTAAAATGACTTGATTGTCGTCTTACAAGTACCATCTCGCTACCGTGAACTACAAGTACATGGGTCAAGTTCAGTCAAGACAGATGAGTTAGCTCATGTGTCCTTATTTTATTGCACACTTATCTGTTCTATTTGCGTTGACATTGGAGAACCTTGTATGTTTATAATCCACGAAGCACTTTTACTGCATTGGCCGTATAGTGCATGCCTCAGGGACAGCCTCTCATTGACGTTCCTTCGGTTTGGAACTCGGCGACTGACGTGAACAGCTGTTCCTCTCTAAGTGCTCGGAAAAGCGAACGAACCATTGAGAGTTTGGAATCACATAGCTGGCGATTGTCGCAGTGCTGATGAAGGGCATTCCCAGGACTGACGAACGATGGAAAATTTGGGTAGCACTCCAAATTCTGGCACATTGGCACCGGCCTAGGACGAGAAGGGGCTCCTGCGAATGCAAAAATAAATCTATGGAGACGCTCTGCTTTTTCCAGACACAGTTCTCTGGCGAGGTTAAAGCACTTTCGACACACCATTGCGGCGATCCTTCACCACGTTTTATGATTCTTGAGGCAAGGGTTTGCAGACACTGTGAGCTAACTGCGGCCATTAAGCTGTCGCTTCAGATGATTGTCGGGGGTCTCCATGGATCCCTGGTAATCATCTGAACGTTTTTATTCTTTCCTGTAGGTGAGATTTTGGAAATTGTCGTTTTCAAATGTAGGATTTAACCTACGACTGGAAAGTCTTGCTTTGCGGGCATGGTTACATCTGATGGTTTTCAACTAGAGCGCACCCATCTCCTTGCCTCTACTTTTGCAGATCTCGAATGAACGCAGATGAGTCACCTAGTACGAGGTATGCAGGCTGCCTCAAAAAAATTTTTTATCACAGTGGGCGTGTTATGAAGCATAAACGATGGTTATCCCTGTTTGGGGTGTCCACGCACTCAACTTCTTCATTGTGTCATGGAGACGAATTGAATCTGTTTTGACATGAACAGCGACCGTTAGCCTTCATAGACAAGTTTGACATGAATTCCCTGACCCAGAAGGGTGCAGGTTTCGCTTGGTCGGAATCCGAACCAAGAGCCTATATTCGGGTTGCGACGACAGTCACAATCTTTTCAAATTGGGCTACCCCGCATCTCCACTGTGTTCATATCTATCTGTTTGGCTACACTAAAGCGCTATGAATTATTTAAAAAATCTAGAAGGCAGGAGTATATTACTTTCCCTTCCATCTGCAAACTTTTCAGATCTATCAGTGCTTAGCCTTTGCCGCGGTTGAGCCCGCGGAAGGTTTCAGTGTATTGGCAGGATCAGCCGAAGACATTTCACTGGGAATGAGGTCATGTTTCTCAAAGACCATCCAGTACTGATTCGTTTCTCAGTCGAGTAATGTCAGCCGTCGTAGTTTCCTCCCACTTTAAGCATCCTCTGGCCTTGCTCGCTTGACTATGCCGTGCGCCTCTACACCTCTACAACGATTAGCACGACTGCCGCTCTACCTGACCCCACTCGACCCCTTTGATGCCTAATGCCGCCCAGTCGACATCTTGTCACCTTTGAAGGTTCATCCATTTCCCCGACTCGTTATCGATCTTCTTCAAACAAGAACGCGGTTGGCTTTCCAAGTGACTATCACTCGTTTCACCCTTGACGTTTTTCACGTTTCACCCCCCCCCCCCCCTTGAGCAGTTGTGCTGATGACAAAGTTTCGAAAGAGTTAACATACATGAATCCAGCTCGTTGCTACTCCAGCATTAGTGTCGACGAGAGGAAAATGATCGGTATCAGTCGATCCACTTTAAGACGTACCACGCAATCTATTCGGTTCTCTCATAAGTCTCCGCCGTTTTTTCAACGATTCATTGCGGATTTCGCCGAGGGTCTCTTGCATAGCGCTATACAGCTTTCGAAAGAGAATGATTTGCTTTATCAGAGCATGTATTGCGTTTCTTTTTTCATCCTGAATTTTGTCTATTTTTGCGTCATTAAAGTGAAAAGTGGTCAGTTGTTCTCTCCGCTTAGGTTTGGATTTTTTGCGCAGTTTTTTATAGTATTTTAAAGACAATGTTTTGTACAGGGAGCGTAAAAAGTATTGACGCACCTACTTTTTGTTTCAGCTCCAGCTTTCTCTTTCTACTCCTCTAGGTTTTTGCGTGTTATTTTTTGTCTGTATTGTGCTCAAAAAGCACTCACAAAAAAAGCTGAAGGAACATGGTCGTCATCGTGAGGAAAGAGGTCAACAACCCAAACGTCAGACACGGCTCTGTCATAACAGATGATGATTGCAAGATGTTCAAGCCCGATAACGTTCAAATCCAAAATTGTCAATCTCTGTCCGATAACGGCAAACAGATAATGCGCGCAGGTGTGAACAGCTTCTCAGACGAGCACAGATTAAACGTGAATCCGCTGGAACACCTTTTTAGGCGATTTTGAGGAATGAGGTCTGTGCTACTTTCAACAGAACCGAAGTGACCAGCCGCAGAAGGCGCATGCTCATGAATTTCTCCGTCGTTTTCGCTCCTGTATTCACGGTAAAGGAGCCAGTGTCGATTACGAGTTATTCTGTCGTGTTTGCAAGACCATTTTCCATATTTCTCAAGTGAATATTTTGAAACTTGCTGCGCATTACTATTTCCACAACCGCCATTTAGTGCGTCTATACTTTTTACGCACCCTGTACTACAAGAACACGTGTTGGCCCTATTTGCACATTTGTCCTTTATTGATTTTTAGGTCATCAAATTGGGACGTCCCACTTTTCCGTCCGAATTTTTACCGACAGCTCGGTCCTGTGGTTGGACTTTTTGCTTGGTGTTATATGTCGTTTGAAAGAATATTTCTTGCTCAGTAAGAATTTGTGTCGCGTTTATTGGCTCATGCTGATTTTTGTCGAGTATCAACAACTGAACAAGGAGAAGGAGTTGTTGGTGAAGATGATCTTTCCCTTTTTGGAATTTTGTTGATATTCGACACAAATCAGCATGAGCCAATAAGCGCGACGCAAATTCTTATAGAGCAAGACATTCTCATTCGAACAACGTGCAAAAAAGTCCTACCACAGAGCAGGAGCTGTCGGCAAAAATAAATGTTCTCCTTCGGGCGTCCCAGTTTGATGGCCTATAAATCAATAAAGGACAAATGAGCAAGTAGGAGCAACACGCATTCTTGTACTGCAGAACATTGTCTTCCAAATGCTATGAAAAAGTGCGCAAAAAATTCCAAGCCTAAACGGAGAGAATCCCTGCGCAGATGGCCACTTTTTCACTTTTCACTCTAACGACCTAAAAATTGACAAAATTCAACATGAAAGAAGAAATGCAATAGCCAGCGAACTACGCAATGAATCGGAGAGGGCGGAGACTTATGGGGCAACCATATATTTCAACTTCTTGTCGTGAGAGCACTTTAATTTGATTCATTCAGCTTGTGGAGGCCAACCGATAGAGAACTCAGTGTTTTATCTTTCTAGATAAGTCTTGTGTCGGTTCACCAAACCTCTAGTGATGGGAGGACTGACTTTCCTGGCGACACCCGAACATTAATCCTTGGCTCTGTGTGCACGTGAGAGATATGTAGCGCCTCTTCGGACTTCACTACCCGTGTCCCTGACTGCAAAGATAACCACAATTGTTAATAATGGAGTGAAGTAAATGCATTCAGCTTTAAGAAATGTGCTCACAGTTTGCGCCTCTCGCCATGCTATAACAGCGACCATTTTTCAACACCTCGTAACAAAGATGTGTTGCTACACATGGTGACACAATTTTGACATCACAGCTTGAGAGCCTGGTAGCGCATTCGGAGAGATGCCGGTTGTTGCATGCACCCTGAATAGAGGTTCATTGTTCAATCTTCGGCGAGGCCAAGCAAGGCTTCCATCCTTTCGTGGTGGGAGAATTGCTATTTTTTTAATACTTCTAAGCAAAAGAACAGTGGCAGACGCGAGGGAACATCCTGCAGACGAGTTTCTATAATATCACAGCTGCTTTCATTTGAAAAACCAACCGCATTCTTGTTTGAAGAAGGTCAATAAGGAGTCGGGAAATGGATGAACCTTCAAAGGTGACAAGATATCGAGTGGGCGGCATTAGGCATCAAAGGGGTCGCACAGTAGAGCGGCGGTCGTGCTAATCGTTGTAGAGGTGCACCCGATAGTCAAGCGAGCAAGGCCAGAGGGGATGCTTGAAGTGGTAGAAAACTACGACGGCTAACATTATTCGACTGAGAACTGACTGAGGAATTCATTGGTTAAGGAAGTTTTCTGTTCCTGAACAACTTTTCTAGCCGATATTGCACAACAGCCATTTACGCCTCCTCTGGAGTTTCAACGATTGATTGCGTGTGTTGCAACCCCTACACAAGCCGAGGAGATCACAGGTGGATGGTGACAAAACGTTCTCGGGAACTTCTTCGTCTGTGATTTTTCATCGTAGTGGCGACGCTTCTAGCGCCCATCTAGATCGGCAAAAATCACGTTTCCCACCAATTACCATAAATGAGTTTGGTAACTGCTAGATTTTAAACCGCTTCACTGTGACTGCTTTCTCTAGGCTACATATTTTGTAGATAACCACTAGGTCAGTTAAACGCCAATGTTTGAGTGATCATGGGCGAAGTCGAGATCACCTACAAGCCCATGAAAATGGAGGATTTCCAAAAATTTGGCAGCATAAACGAAGAGAATTTTACAAAAAAAAAACACATTTATTTATTTATTTATTTATGTGTGGAGATCCACGCAAAAAATAAAACAATAAAACATGACCACTAAAAGAACAGAACGAATAGAACATATATTGTTAGGCACAGACAACATACAACAGTAACAGTACAAAGCAAACTATCATGGAACACCCCGGAGATACCTTTTAACAGGCCTTTGGTATTGCCTTAACGATTTTGGTAAGTTGTTTTTCTTCGAGAATTTTTGAAATTCGGTTCCAGCACGATCTCTGAAAAATGTCAAGCTCATATTACTTCTGGCTTTTGGAATCTGAATCTTCACTTGACCTTCTCTAGTATTCGAGCCAGATAGTTGACAAAATTCCTGAAGAGGAAGATCCAACTTACCATTGATTAGCTTATAGATTGTGATTAGATCATATCTTTTCTTACAAGAAGAAAGGGTGAGTAAATTGAAGAGTTTGTTCATCACAGAAGCCGATGGAATGTTGGCGTAATTACACCCATCTACTCTTATGCAGCCTTTTCTTGTAAAGCTATTTTGTACAGATTCCAATCTAGAGATTTCACGTTTACATTTGGGACTAAATACTGTAGTGCCATATACAAGTACAGGCCTGACATATGTTTTGTATGCGACATATCATGATGATCACAGTGTATTTCTGCTACGAAAAAGTTCACCATGTAAGACATACTAGAGGCAGATGACGAGAAATTTACTTTAAAGTTGTCATTTAGGGAGATGTGTGTTGTGGGTGCAATTATCTCTAGCGAGAGAGGGGGTCGAGACTATACAGGTCACCGAATCAGCTCTTTCTGAAGCCAGTAAATGCTACATACATTATTGGATAGATCACGCAGAAGGCTTGCGTGTGGTGGCAATTATTTCTTGAACAAGCTACTTTGAAAGGAGTTATGGACAAGCGGCGAAAACGGCGTTTTTTCCGTCTATTCCGCCCAAAAATCAAAAAGACAGGAGCGGTATTAGTCGCACGTAACTCGATTTGCGGCTCATAATGCGCAACTAACCTGTTCAAAATTTTGTGAGTGGTCCGTTACCCAATATTCCATTGCCACTCCCCCAGCGTAGGTTGCTGAAGTGTTGTCGTGCTAATATGGTCCCGGATCGCTGACTGTTTGTCTTTGTTCTTGGGAAGCGTGGCCTGCTCGCTGCTTGAGCAGGGGTATACGCACACCACCAATGAGCTCTTTCCACGAGTCTCCTCCGCGCCAATGAAACGAACATGAGAAGCGCTGAATGAGTTCGGTTCCGCGAATTTATTCCGGATCACACTAGCGACGTCGGTACCAATATAACGTGAGCAGTTTCGCTCATTCCTATTCACAGCTGCCACTGATCGACTAGCTGTATGTTCCCATGTTCGCAGTGTCATTTTGAAGTTCCGTTAGTGCCTTACGAGATGTTCTAGTGACTGGAGCTTGATCCGTCGATCCCTCTATGCCCGTATAGAGGTAGACTGATGCTTCAGGGTTACCTAATTCAAACCATGTTGATATCTTACTCGGACCCTTCTATATTGGGTTCCATATATGCTGGTACTCGTCCAAGTTCCACATACTCCCTACCTCCGACGTGCCGCAGTGGGTCACTGTAACCGCTCTAAGTTGTTACTTTTCTGTTCCGTTCTGGACTTGAAAAGCCATCATATAGGTTCTTCTGGCGACAATTGCCTGAAGCGCGACCTACCACGTCCATCCAGACGATCTAGAGGAGCTCTCCTTATACTCCGGCCACTTGTTGCTGTACTTGAGGCGGGCAGTCGTTGCCAAAGCACAGACTTTGCGCAATTTTACGCCAGCTTATACTCCGGTCGGCTACACTTGCACTTGCCGAGAGAGTTCTCAACACCCGGGCGGTTGTAGCGGTTCACGTGAGCATACAACTTCGTTTCGTTGCAGCTGTCCTTCTCTTCGTTATTCCGCTGTTTACATATTTACAACCTCTGCTGACAAGGGAAGGGTCTCAGGCGTACGTCTGAACGGAGGAAATGGATAATACTGCGAGAATCTCGACCCTTCATGTAGTAGAGATTTTTTCTGTTTTTCTGAATCCTTGAACCCAAAGACCTGCAGGCCCTCCAGATTGGGTACACGATTGCATCATGCATACGTGCGTGCGCTGATGAATTGTACCTGGCGAAGTGTTCGACGGCAAGCTAATCGGTAGCTCAGCGGGGTGCGGCGCTGCTTCACTAGCCTGGATGTTTGACTCCCGTGCTATGCAATATTTTTGCACTTTTCATGACTGCTGCCTCCCTTACCAATTTACTTCCTACACATCTCCTACACATTCATTTCAATCTAAATTATCAAATAAGGGTTTACTGTGAGCTGCGCTTCACACGCTTTTCTCACCTTCTGCATTATGCAATGCCTTGTGTTTTTCAGCGAATGTTAAACAGTTACCTTTCGTAAGCTGATTTAAACTGCCATCAAGTTGGGTGAGAGCTATTTGGGGTGCTGATCAATCTGGCATCCGTTTTTCGTATTACGCCGGAGTACGGGAAGTTACAAGAGGTGGGAGTGACTAACGTAAAGGCCACCGTTTTCGCCCAAACTATACATTAAAGGAAAACGATGAACGATGGCTCAAGAAATACTTGTTTGGCACGGCCACACATTCTACTTCTACGAGATGTCGAAGAGGCGATTTGAATGCGTATTTGGCACTAGAGAGACTTGCAATGACCTGCACTGCCAATGAAAAAATCAGTGTTTTGTCTTTCCCAGACAAGTCTGATACCAATTCCCTCGGAGGGATGGAACGCTTGGATGGCCAAGTTGGGAGGGAGAAGTTCAATGTGTTGTCTACATACGGTAGTCACTTTCCATTTTGCAGCCGTTTTTGAATGCCCCATCCCAGATCGATTTGATCGGAACTTTACAACAGTTCCCTAACGAATTAAATACAGGGCTGAGCAAGTTGCGTCCTACGTCACCCTTCCCCTTCTTACTGTTTCGCTACATCGATAACCTCCACATGACATCTGCGAGCTGCCTTTTGGCAAAGCTCAACACAACCTGTATTTATTTATTTATTTGTCTATTTCTTTTATCGCTGCTCACGAAGAGCATAGTGCTTGTTTACTCGATTCTTCTTAATGCTGCAGTAACTACATAAAGCATCCGTGTCCAACCAAAAATATTCATTTCCCCGCTATGCTTGTTCGTTGTTCGCTTCTGCCTATACACTTAGCCACGCCCTAGTCTTTGGGAAGGCGAGTGCCAGTCATAATTCGAAATTCCTTGATGGCTCAGGCTCCCTTGAAATTTCTTGTTTTTTACACGGCGTGGGGAATTGCTGACGCCTTCCCCTACATTCCTATGTACCTCTGACGCAGTCCCGAACACCGAAATGTGGCTTCACTTCACTCCTCCGAAGTTCGAATGCCGAGGTCGTTAGGCTTTTTACGATATGACATCATCACGACGTCGTGTCGTGTCCTCCTCCTCATCCTTAAAATGGCGCCTTCAGTCTGCTTTTCGGATAGCCTCTAACGGCATGAAAGTGATATTCTGCGATTTTGAAATAGGCTGAAACGTTTTTAGCCGAGTGCTGTAGGAATACTGTTCGATCAGAAGTGGGCTCAATTAGTCGTTCTATACGTGACTACCCAAGGTGCTGGTTCGAGTCCCGCCTGGCGCTAGAGCTTTGATCGCAACAAAGCATCGTTTTAAGAGCTTAAAACCTTGATACAAGCAGCCGCTTGAGGCTTAAAGAAAATGGATTGGATTACATCTAGATAAGCACGCATAGTTAGTTAAACTGAATTCCTTCACTCGATTCTCTGCGTGAGCTATGAATTATTTAGCAAACGTCTTCGCTGCATCAGCGCCCCAAACCAGCCGTATCATCCGTGGCTGGATCAAAACTCTGCTTATGTTCCGGCCACGGGGTAGGGTACGGCTGGTTGTTTTCTAAATATTTGTAGCTGTGAAAACATTGCGTTTGGCATACCACTCCAAAGAAGAGCAGCTGGTAACAGGTTTCCAGTTGCGAAAAACGGGAAATAGTAGCTCATCAGTTGCTGCACGATGATTTGGCGTGATTTTCATCATAGTTAGAATTCTCTTACAGTGTCCAAAAAATACGAAAAAAATAGCAGTGGGTCAACGGTGTGCTTGTATGTTAGGGTTAGCATTAAATTTTGTGTGTTCATTTTCTAGAGAAATCGAAAGCAAAATCGACCTTACTTGTTGGTTAAGACGAAAGGTATTCCGACGGCACCCGCCCACTATTGAGGAGTTGCAGGTATCACCGACTTTCAACCATGGAAGCTTTTCGCCTCGAAGAGCGGTTTTTTGCCATCTGTTAGTGTCCAGAATGGGATCTATCCTACATACTCGGAGGGTCATGCGGTGTTTAGCCGCTCCGTCCCATCACTTGAATTTGACCCAGAGCTTTAAATTCTGCCGTATACGATGGTGGTTATGCGGACTCAGTGATTGTGGTGTCGTATCGTGGGATGCTCGAGTCAACTGTCACCTTAGCGCTACCCCCTCCCGACTAGGATAGATTCCCAGCATGTTAGTACCCTCCGTTGTCCTCCAATTTCGGCCCTTGAAAGCATTACGTGCTCCCATCCCTGCTTCTTCAATCTGATCAGTGGTCAGCGTCATTTCTAAAGCATATTTGCCGAATGTCACGCTTTTCCATGCATTTTTCTTTCTATCTGACAACTTGCGATCCATAACCACACCGCTCCCTGAAACGTTCCTGTCAGCACTTCTGATCTCTTGACTGAGGTGACAGAAAGAAGCATGGTCATGATTTGCACTTTCCATTAGCCCAGGTATCACTTTCTGGAGATCTAGCAACAAGACTCACTAATCCGGGCATTCCAGGAAGAGCGCTTATCTCTATTAATGACCCACATATCTCGCCGGAAAAACTTTGTTCTACCGTTGAGCTGCAACTCGCTCTCAGACTTTGTGTAAATATTTGTGCGACGCACCATGGATCACATCATTGTAGGGTCGTTTGTGCTCCTTCGCTACGGACGTAGCAGACTCGAATCTCCGAGAACGGTTGAGATTGGTTTGGCTGCTTGCGAATCGCCAGTACTCTCATTTGCTCCCAAAGTTGAGTGTGCTTTGGGGAAGCTTTGGAGGTAAATGTTGCCAGTAGCGCCACTTCTTCAACGTATTTCAGTGCCAGAGAAAGATAGGACGCATATTCCTTCTCCCATCTGCGCTGAAAAACCGTGTTGCACCGCACCCCTTGACCTAACTACTTCTTTCCGCTCGCTCCTCCTAAAAGGCGTTCCTACAGCGTGTACGCCTCCTAACGAGTATGGCGTACACACACGCGCTTCCTTGAGGAAGCGAGTGGACTCGTTCTGCTTTGCGCACGCATTGCTGGCGCGATGTTCTTGCAGGATTAGGCTCAGCTTCATCGTTTTCAGCCCAGTCGTGCAGCAGCTCCTCTGGTTCATGATCTGTTGTGAATGGCTTGCAGCTCTCCATTTCTGACCTAGGTGGAGCACGTTAATCTAGTCATTCGATTGGCAGTTTTCTCTTTTGAGCAGTTGCGAACCGTGCACGGAGAAATATCTGTGCAAGGCCGCCGCGGATTTCAGGCCTGATCTTCCACGAGTGCGCATCTTCGTGTCACAGACAGGCGTTCCTGGACAATTCTCGCTGACCACAAGGTCAGGGAATCTTCAAGCTTGTTTGCGTGTTGCTACGACATGTGGTCGGCAGCGACATGGATCACTGTCCTTTTGAAGTGCCTCAAGGCACAGTAGTACTACGTCTATTTCTCCCTTTGCTTTTCTTTTTTTTTCTTCTTTTTAGCGTTTAGTGCTGCGCAGTGGCAGGTGTGCTGGTTCGCCATCTTATTTCAATAAGGGCGTCTTTTGCCGTAGAGGAGACATCGGCGAGATCGCTCCTGATGATTTCCTCCCACCTTTTCTTTGTGAATTCGTGGTCGTTTACGGAATGCCTCGAAAATTCTAGAAGCGACAGTAGCTGACCTGACGACTCAAGATATGCCCGTACCTTCTTGGACCCTGACCCTTAGCTGACTCTATCAGTTTTACCTTAACCACCATCTGACACTGTCAGTCCCTCGTCTTCATCTTTATCCAGCCATCGTTCTAATGTAACACAAGTACTTCCTGAGTTTTTGAAATGCCAACGGTGCCAATAATTATGCTACTTAGGGCAATCCCTATTTTTGTCTAGATTTCTAATGTCTAGAGCGTCAAACTAGGTGTTCGTAGTGCTTGCACGCTTATGTTCTGACCCTGGAAGCGTTCCATTCCCGTCTGCGACAATTTCTCCAGTTTTTCAGTTACGTGCAACTGCAAGAATGTTCAGCCGTCGTCCTCGTCATAGCGGCTGCTCCAAAGTTCCTACGAAATCAGTAGATCTGTTGCCTAAAGGGAATTCAAGCTGTGAGCTTAATCCCCCAATCCCTAGTCCCACCTATCTCTCTTTCCTTTTTCTTCAGTCACAAACTGAAGAGGCCCTGCCCGAGGTCACCCTGGGAGACAAGTGTTGTAGTGCTGTCGCTGCTCGTCCGATCGTGCCCGGTCCTCTCCCCGCGCCCTGCAGTGCAGCAGAATGATCCGGCCAGGAGCACTAAATCTGGCGGTTAATACGGCTGTAATTGCATCTGAGTGTTTCTTTTGCGTGGCGTCTGCGGTTAATGGGAAGAGCGAGCGATCGTATACGACCGCCGTCCGCCGCCAGCGCCACCGTCTGCGCGGCCCGTCTCCCGCTCGTCGCCGCATCACGGCTGCACAGCACCGGAAACGGTGGCGATTGATAGGACAAGACTGCAGGGCGAGCACTTGTAACGCAAAAGAAATGGCCTTGGCTGGGCGAATCCTCCGAAATCGGCCATGTGCACGTCGTCCTCGTGCAGTCGCGACGATCCACTGCTGGCCAGGTAAGCGTCGTCGGCGAGGTCGAAGAGGCTCGAGCGGGCCGCCGCCGTCTCGTCGGAGGGTCAGGTGTTCCTCGCCCCTCTGCATCTCTAGCCAGCCCCGTGGAGCGTGACGTGAAATTTTAAGAGTCCGTTTAGTGCCGTCGTTTGTTTGCTTGTGCGCCGATACTCGCACGTATGTCGTTCCTCGCGAAATCGCCGAAGTAAGTCCTTCTCCATTTGCGCTGCGCTCTCCTCTTAGGCCATGAGAAGAGGTCAATGGAGTTCGCAGGGTCTCCGTCGTATTTACTGCTTCCACTGGAGCGTCTGTTGCCGTCTCAGCTCAACACCTCAAGAAAGAACTAGGCAAATTCCTCGCAGAACCCTCACATTCCGATCGTTGCCGGTCGCCAAGTTTAGTTGGGTGGAAATTTCTGTCTTCGGCTAGGTGAGCATGTTTCGCTTGTTCCGAAGGCACAAGATGCTCTACTTCTCCGGCTCTATCGATTTACCACTTTGCTGCTGAACACGAAGGCGACGCGTCAAAGTAACGCGAGGGTTCCGGGCGGCTGCAGCCGACGACTCCCCTTACGCGTGTACGACTTTGGATTTCCCCTCGCTCGAATCGCAAACACTCGACAGCGATACGTCTACTTGAAGCTCCGAAGTGCAGCACGCCCTCCTCCGATTTCCGCCTAGGCCCCTCGACGTCCCTCGTCGCGCCCCTAGATGCCTTGTTAGCAGTGTTAGAAGCTAGGACTTCTAAAAAAGTTGCTTCGAGGAATTTTGCAAGCCCCCAGAATCTTGATGGTCTGCATCATTCGTTTTCTTCTACAACTCGCAAACCTCTGAGTAGCTCTCGAAACTGGTCAATCCAGTAAGAATCCAGCTAAACATTTGCACTGATGAAGAACCTAAGTGAATGGTATGAAAAAAGTATTAGAAATACAAGGAAGACATGCACCGAAATCAGGTTGGCTTGTCACCCGATCCTTCGAAGGAACTTTGATGTCAAGCAAGACTCTGCTCGCTAGCCGAAAACACGCGGAACCAATCTTCGTAAATTTCTTGCTTCACGTTTGAAGGAGAAGGAAACTGCTTGGACACAGACATTCCAGCGGTCTCACTAAGCGATGTCGTTCTCGGTTTATGCTTTCCTTAGTCTAGCGATCCCTATCTAATTAACTATGCATTGCCGCCATGTTCGGCGTGCCGGCTACCCGCACGGTCTCCTACCGCCGTCCAGTGATCACCTGTCCTTCTTTGGAGACTGAGCGCTTCTTCGGGTCATGTGTGAATAAACAGAGGATTAGAGACGGTGTTAGTCAATCCTCTGCAGCAAAATGGGCAGGGATGCAGTCCATTCTTCTCTTTCTGGATATCACGGAACTCATTTGAATGCGTATATGGCCAGCTCAATAGCATTCGAGGCAAGCCGAAGGACAAGTACATGCTTTATCATTCCCAATTAGCTTTGCCACTCAGACCGACCGCGGAGGAATGGGGTCCGAGGTTTTGAAGGCCCTGGTGAAACCCAATCATTGCATCAATTTCGGGATGCATGCAAGATGGTGACTCCTCGAATTCACTTCAGGAGACCTCTAGGTGAAGAACAATGGAAGGGGGATTTCGGCGGTGAGGCTAGTATTCCGATTTCCGACCGGAACCGTTGTTAGCATCGCTCATACATTGCCCGCTATGAATGAGCTAGTGTCTCTCAAATCCTCACTTCTCCATCACTTCTTCCCATTTCAGGTTCAGGATTCCTAACGCTCCCAGGTGTAAATCTGACAGTACCCTTAGGACATGGCATGACGTCGCATGACGGCTTTTCTTAAGGCACTAACTGTTCATGCACCAGTTCACCAGCTCGTTTTCCTTCTTGGACTTTTGAGGCTATTTGGAAGCCCAGACTGATTCAACACGGGTTGCGACACTCCGGGAAAAACTGTGTGAAGGGCTACAATTTGAATTCTTTGCAACGGCTGGTGGAGCCAGCGTGGGTTTCTGATGGCTCACCTGGCTTAAAGGTGTTTACTTGGAGCTTATCGGAGACGAATTGCTCAGCGAGCAGAACAGATGGAGGCGGGTGTTCCCGTGCTCCAGCGCGACAAGGGCGGGTCTTCTGGGGCGGGGTGTCGTCTTTACTGCTCCTCGAAATGCCTACGCCTACGGCTTAACGCTTCGTTCGTTCCGTTTTCCGCCTCCCTCACTTCACCACTTCTCTCCCACGCGTGTTTCTCGCTTCACAACCTCCTCACTTCCTAGCGCCATCTGTGGCACTCAAGCACGTATGCTTCGACGAAAGTATGGACAGGCTGGACTTAGGTAATGTCTTACGCCGCTGAGCATGCGCCCTCAAGGCCTCGTAGTGCTGGGCTGTAGCCAAGGTCCGTTGCATTTTCCTCAACAACAGTAAATGTGTTTGCGGCAAGGATGCTAGTGCTCTTCTGCCGTAGAACTTCCGAACTGAATTCCAGAATAATCTTACTTAGAAAGTATTATGGAACCTCCGCCCTGCATAAGCTGCATTCCTCCAAAACGCGTCCGACCAGCATGCGAGTTACGAATAAGCACTGCGTCACCGCTCACAATTTTGCACCGCCTGAAGGTGGGATAAATTTGCATTCGTGCTTTCTTTGTTCTATGAGATTTAACAAAACCAGACAAGCTGTTATGTTTGGGACAAGATGTTTCTTCTAAAGCGTCATATGCGGTAACCACCATAATAGCGAAAGAATGTATGAGGCTTTTTCATCGATGGTCCACAATTCGCACTTCCCTAGCGAGATGGTGGTGAACGAAATCACTTCGAACTTATGCAAAGCGAACCTGTTGTTTCAAAATTTGCTAGAACCTTTGCTTTCTCGTTAGCGAGGGTTTTATGCAAGTCTGAGGACCAATCTTTTCAATATACTGCTACTTCCTCGCTAGCTTCTAGGGTTTTGTAATGAAACTCTTTGTCTAAGTATTGCCAAGAATACTGTCTCATTTGCCTGCATGAAAGCTATGAATACTGTTCTGGATGATACGTGCTTTCAGAAGCTCAAATTCAGTTAATTTTCGGGTGCACATTTCAAGATTCTCTTGCTAAAAACAAATCTGTCGCCTGTTTCATGCTTTCACGCCTGGTGAAAGCTATCAATCACTATAAAGCACAAGGTAATACTATCAATCACGAGTGAGACTCGTTTGATACAGGAGGCCGATCTTGTTTGGTGACAAAGTCCCCGCAAGTATCAGCCAAAAACACCTTGTTTCGGAACATCAAATCAGGAAAACTGTTAGGTAAACAGAAGCTGACGAGGGCTGATTTTGGCGTTTTGCGGGATTTTGAGGTGGAAGTGAGCAAGATCTTGCTGAAAAGGGTGCATGATTCAGCCCGGAAGAAGGAACAATTTTGCTATGATTCCAGCCGCAGTGTTATGGGAAGGTACGGAGTGACAAGAAAATAAATCATAAAATGTGCATTGAAAAACGAACAGGAAATCGACTGAAATCGACGTTGTCACCGAATCGTCCGTCATCTTAAGCATCCGCTGCAGTTTATGAATCAACATTCAATAGAACATCCTTGTTGCCACGCAGGAAACGTAATTTGACGACCAAGGTTGGGTTAACGGGCGGCAGGTATTATGAGCCGGACCAATTTTTGCAATTAATTATTACAACTAATTATGCACATTATTCCACCCTAAAATGCCCGCTCGTTTCTGGATGATTACGACGACCCCACAAATAGCTGGATGAGAGATTGAGTTAGATGATGCAGCTAGAACCGTTGGACTCCGATCAGGAATCTTCGCTTCTAAGGAGTTTCCTCGCCACTCATCAATGACCGGGCAGCTCCAGTCCCGGTAAGCGCGACTCTTCGCGCCCTCCAGGGACAGTCCCTTTGTGGATAATCGGGCGTTGCTCCGTCGATGAATGGGGGGACGGCCATTTCAGTTTACGCCACTGCAACCGCGAACCACCCAGACTTCATCTCCATGCCCAATAGTCGCCACCTGACGCTGAGGGGCCTCCCTTTCGCCTCTCGGACGACGCGCCTACCGGAATCCATCACTCTGAAACGACGCCACACGTTTGCTCCGTCGCTCGATAACCGTTCACGCCGCCGTAGTCCCGTTTAGATGAAGTAAGCGATCAACAGTGATGGATCTCTGCTGCTTCTCCTTGAAGCCTCAACGCGTTTATTCCGCCTTGTAGGACTTTCCCCTTGACCTGTAGTCGCTTAACAAATCTCGAAACACCACTCTTTGATGGTTTTCTTTCCTGTGGAAAAATTTCTAAACGTTCAGATTTTGAAACGAATAAGAAATGCAGGCACCTCTTGTAGGGCTTGCACTAGTTGTGAGGTTTTACCTTACCTTAAGATGTTGTGGAAAAGAAGATGGGTCACCATCAAAGGAGATGAGAAAGAGGTACGCTTTGTTGCCTTTAGGCTGCAACCAAAGTTCCTCAGCTTTTCCTTTTCCCAGTTTTTCCGTCATACATTCCGCTCAACATATTGTCTTTCAAATGTGAGCTAAGAGTTTCTATTTTCAGCGATCTTCAAAAATATGTGCTTGCCAGTGGTTGTTTTAGAAATAAACTGGTGCATTCACCACCCCAGTGGTGAAAGCACCAGTTTATTTCTAAAACACCGTGGATTATAAGTGCTCTGTTGTTACAGATTTATTTTCGGCATTTCCTTCGAGTATTTTCAATTTGAAGCACTTAAGAGAAATATCAAGAGATTCCGACTATTTATGGAATAGGCGAGCGAAGAGAGAAGCACGCGCTTTGGGCTGGGACACCATATCCGGTCAAAAAAATCCTTCAGAAACCACCAAACAATTAATTCCCATTTCCATGTCCTTGTTAGTCTGTAAGACTCCGTTATGTAAGCATGTGGCTGAGCGTGTTACCCGTACCGCTCCAAGGGCTTGAAACGTGGTGACGTCTCCATTCAAAGAGATTAACAAAAGTGCATTAATTCCACAACTGTCCCTTGTCGGAGAGAGCAGCATGCGCCTGACCTGTTGCAAAGTCGATCGCATCGCTTGAGCTGGAAAATGGAGAGCGAAGGGAATCAACTTCGCTTGAACAGCTGCCACAGGCTAGTGTTCAGCACAGTTCCACGCTGAATGCGTTCTGTTTGGTGGGTCGAGCCTGCTCCTGCGCGTCCCCTCTGTGCCCAGCGACGCGTGTTCCTGAACGATGTAGGAGAAGAGTTGCATGAGAATAAGCGAGTGCTGTGCGTTCTCGCGAACGTCGCGTCTTCCTTGAGCGCGGAAGTCGTCGTCAGAACTCACTACAGATTGAGGTCACAACCCAGCAGTAGTGCTAGTGCTCCCAGTGTGGTGACCAGACCGAGCGGCCATGCTTCTCATGGTCGCTGCCAGTGCGGCCGACAAATGAATCCATTTCATTCAGACATGGCGACGACCTCATCGTGACTCCCTTCGCTCAGCTTCTCGCCAGCCTTCGAAATGTTCGAGCCAATCTCATCTCCATCGCCAATATCCAAGTAAGTGCTCTGTGATTCTTTTGCCGTCACTTCCACCCTGTCGCTCCGTCTTCGGTTTACTAGCATCGTAATCTGGCCATTTGCGCGGAAAGCTTTCGCACGCCTTCTTCGTTGGGGAACAGGGAAACTATTTTCCGAAGTACTTACGAGGCTTTTCTTTTGGTGGCGCGCCATTGTAGTCAACTAATGATGCGTCTGAAGACGACCTGACGTCCGTGGACCGAAAGAGCTTTCTCGTGTTCTCCGATCCAATAAGATTCTCTTTTCCAGTCTTCGGACGACGGCCGCCATGCGAATCGTACGGCGAAGCGCCCGCCGCTTCACAACACTCCGTTGCCGGAGAATGTCGTCAACTGCGCTCAGGAAACACTTGGTATCTTCCGTGAAACGTTTTGAGCCCAAAATGCCTTTGTAAGCACCCTTGTCTGTTTTCAGAAGAGCTGGACTGGTGTCTTGACCAGTTAGAGACGATACAGACTCACCGCTCGGTCTCCGAGATGGCGTCCAGCAAGGTATGTGGTGCTCAGCCTTTTATACCTTCTCTTTCCGTCTTGGCTATCACTCTGTAGCAGAAGGGCAAGAGACGGAGACGGCATGTTTTCAAATGCAATGAAATGCGAAGCGGATGAAGGGCATCCAATTCAGTACCGGAATGGGGCTTCAAGGGATGCCATGAATTGGTTAGCGATGGCGATCACGCTCTTCTGGTAGCGCTCGCTGGGACTTCGCCTGCCACCTCATGTGTGGAGTCCCACTCAATGTCACTAAGGAGGAACCAGATCATTTGCGAGGGATGACTCTTCGTCAACATGTGGTAGAAAACCGGGATTAAGCTCATCAGTGAGGTGTTAGTATGCTGCTGCTTGGAGCAATGCAGTGAAGAAAGGGGGTTGGAAGGGGTTCATGGATGCTCAGTAATTAAGGGGTGGGCACGTTTTTCGGTTGATGGAACGAGTGTGCGGCGGAGCGCCCCTTGTCAAGTAATGGTGAAGAGGACCTTGCCAAGTGACTGGTCGTCCTACCCAGGGAGCAAAGCTCTCTTATTCAGAAAAATCGATCTTCTTTCTGGAAAAGTTGGTTATTACGCGGAGGGATTCGGCAGCTCTACATTGTTATCTCAGAGCCCGCATTTGTTGTGGTGTTTCTACCATCTTTCCTTACTAGTTAACTTACTGCAGAAGTAGCAGTAACACCAACAGCACTAACGCACGCAAAAAACGCCAAACTTTTACGGGTGCGTTCATTATGAGAGCGAGGTGCCGGTTTACAGTCGTCAGCCTTTCACGCTTTGGGAATCCCATGAGTTTAACCCTTGATGGCTGGCTGACTTCGGATACTCCGTTATCCTTTGGTGAGGTCGATCGCGCGGGAAAGTTCGGAGCAGCACGATTAAAAGGAGAGCTCTAGGACAGCTTTCTGTTGAGCATGCCGTTCAACTGCTTGCTGCTGAAAGTTCTGGGAAAAGTGGAGCATTTCGCTTTCGCGGCCCAGCTACTTTTCCGTTCTGCAATTGGTGTTGAATGCACTACATGTTGAAGACCAACACCAAGTTTTTCCCTGAGCTTTTAGTCCTACAACGAGCGCACAAAAACGTTGCATCTCGGTCAAGGCAGACTACTGCGCATCAAGTTCCCACATTATTTTTACAACTTCTAGTTGATCTTGTAATAAAGGTCCACCGAAAAATCTCGTTCAGCACACAACGAAGTATCACAGCATTAATTTATGAATTGTGTGACAGTGGAGCAGAGGGAGCAGAAATTAGGCCTCGCATCTCAAATACGCCATCCAAGTGGAAGCGAATTGCTTAAGGACAACCAAGTGTTCCATCCTTCCCGGGTGAGACCAGTTGCGGACCCGCTGTGCGCGTGGTCCGCAACTGGTCGAGAAGACCACTGGAGCGGGCGCGTTCCCCTCCAAGGCGACAGCTCAGGGAATCCGTGCGGTAGGAGAAGAGCGCGAGGAGAGTCCGCGGAGCGCCGCCGTCCGCTGCTGCTGCAGGCGCCGTCAGCAGTGATAAGGCGCGGCGGACCGACAGCTCGGTATCGCTCGCCTCGTCTGCTTGGGCGCGGCGTGCGGTGGCGGGCGCTGACATTGATCTCTGAAAACCCTGACGAACGACCCGGAAATGTAGACGACTGCGTCTGTGCTGCACCGAGAACGGTCCGCTGCACGTGCCGCGCACCGGCCGTGAGCACTCCAGCGGCGCCCTCCGCCGCTACCCCCACCCCTCTCCTAATTGGCACCGGATTACGGTTACTGTCCGCTACGGTAGCCACCTTTAAGAGTGTTGTCGCCCGGTCGCACATAATTGCAACTTCCGGCGAGTGATGGATCGTCGCGATGATTCGCGCAGGCGACACATTGATCGCGCCGCGCGGCGGCAAGCTGTACTCCCTGTACTCAGAATTCGGTGCTTCCGTTTCGCTGTCCTGTCGTCTCTTACAAAGCCATTCCGCAAAACCGTTAACCTTCTCTTCTCATGGAAGGTTGGCGAGCAGTCGAAGTTGCACGCGTTATGTCCGTGCACCTGACCGTAACTCACGAAGTGTACGGCCTCCACTGCGGGGTTGCCTTTTCCGGTTGACTCAACTCTCACCGCTAGACCCCTTGCAGTTGTTCTCACATATGCTGTGTTTCAGTTCCGAAAGATGCTCAACAAGGAGCTCAGCCACTTCGCCGAGTCGTCCAAGTCCGGCACTCAGGTCTCCAAATTTCTTATTACTACTTATATGGACAAGGACGACGACGATCCTACGATTGAGATCGAAGTGCCGGGAGAGGTGAGCGGTTCTACTAATCATTTCTTTCTTCTGCTTTGTATGTACGTGTTCAAGAAAATCCTTGCTTCTTTTAAATTGTTCTGCGCATTGTGTTTATTTATTTGTTTAACCCTTAGAAAAGAGTATAGCGAGAGAAAATTTAGAAACAAAACAAAAAACTATAGTTGTAGTATCATATGTATGTATACCATTTTCACGTCAAATTAGACACTTTTCGAATTCTGAGCAAGCTTTGCGTTTTGAAATCAATCTGAAAATTTTCCAAATCAAAACAAGCTTTCTCCACATCAAAATAGAGACCCTCCGAGACAGTTGGAGTAATTTTTATCTAACGAAAAATTTAGACAAAGAATAATCTCTCCTTGTCGAAAAACAACTTTTTACATATTTCAAATTCACCTGCACCGATAACTGAACGCACTGTTTGAAATTTAGTAGAAGTTTTATTCGTACGGAAAAATAATGGATTAGTCTTTGTTTTGAAGCGCACAAAGGCAAAAATCATGAAGTGCATTAAAAACACCCCATGCAGTCGACTGGATAGTCGCGGTTTTTATTTGATTGATAGTGTAAATGCTGCTTACTTGAAATAGGAATATGGGGATACGTGCGTTTTTATAACTGTTCTTGTTGTACCGTTTACACATGCGCTACTCTGCACAAACAGAATGTTTGCCCTCAATCGATAGAAATCGTGACGATCCAGTCGAGTGCATGGCGCGATATCATTTTGTTATACTAAATGGTTCTTTCCCTTATGCTCGGAAACGAAAACTTGTTCACAGTTTTTCCTTTAAAATAAAATTTTTATAAAATTTCTTGCTACTTAATGGGCAAGTTGAAAAAATTCCAAATAAACTTTGAGTAAATTTTCCTTAAACAGGGAACTATTCTAAACCCTTCGTAGAGTCTCTCTTGTAATGTGTAAGAAGCTCGCTTCAATTTAGAGGATGTTCAGTTTGATTTCAAAGGCGTCAAGCTTGCTTGGAATATTGATCCACTTTGGTTTGAAAAGTGACAATCTGACGTTCGTACGACATCGCAGAACACTCCACAAACTTCGGCTGAGAGACGTCCTATACATGTTTGAACGGAGAGTTCCCCTCAATCTTCGTGCTTACCAAGAAGCGTGTTGAATTCTTTGAGGTTTCTATATGTTCTTAACCTAGGCTGCTTATGTAGTAACGGACACCCTATGTTTCAGCTTACCTTTCGAAGACCTCGTCAGCATCCTGTCGATTCATTGGATCTAGGGATGCCTTGGTAGCGAGCACTTTGTCCGTCATTGAAATAGACAAGTTTTCCTCTAACCTCCAACGAGAAGCACTGCTCATTGAGGATCCCTTGGAGCATTACGTAGTCAGCTGCATGTGTCTCCTCGCGGAACTATTTTGAGTACTTTACAGGCGATCTGTACCCTTCCTGCTGTTGGAAATAGCGCTGGTGTCCCGTTCTTCATCTCGGAGACTTCCATTCGTTTCTGAAGAACGCTGTCGTGTTTTGCATTGCCTAGTACTAGGCATTGCCCAGCAGTCAGCTTTGAAGGTATTCGTCGGGCCACTAACGAATTCCGTCGGTGATAACAATGGCCGCTCATTGAACGCGTTATCTGCGACACTTCTATGTTGACGTAGCGGTGGGCGCCTCCGCCGTCGCCCTCCAGAAGCTTCTCTCAGCTCCGAGAGTCCGTTATTTGCAGGATTTTTCCCCTTGTGCAGAAACGCTTGATTTGCATACCACAGAATCTCTCCGAACTCTTCTTCATCCAATTTAGGATTAACATAAATGCAACAGAGAACGTAAAGTGTAGAGTTTAAAGCTTATTAGACCTCAGCGAAAGAACAGCTAGCCACGTGTTCCTTTCAAACACTTCCAATTTTCATCTTATTCTTTGCTGAATTGTGTTTTTTCTTCACGCTCTTATATGGTGCCTCCCTCAGATTTATAAAAGTGGGAGGCGTTGGAGTCAGAACAGTCATAAGTGAGGTGCGGACTTGGTTCTCACTTGAACGAAATTGCTGCATCCTCGAGGCGCTAAATTTCCGATGACCAGTTTCTAAATTCTCCCCTCGATCAAACTCCGAAATCGAAATCTGAAAATGACTAAACGTATTTAAAGTGCAAGCGCTGCGACGAAAAACATTTTGCTTCAAACTCCATGGCCACTTTCGCTTCACTTTCCAGAGTCCGATTTCGGTGTTCCTCCTTGGTCACAATGTCTCTGTATAGTGACACGGAGCAGCGTTCCCAAGGACTTGGCTCTCAAAGAACATCAGAAGCTGGTTGATGGGACTTCTGTCTCGGATATCAAACAAGCTCGAAACACCGGTAGCTATCCCCTATCACCGTGGGTCGTCCTACTCCGAGTAGCTGGAGTCTCAACATTACTATGCTTTGTTAAGTCATACATACATCACCTGTATTAACTGTCGTCCCGTTGGTCATCGACTTGCTCGGGAGGCCGCCAGCGTCTCCATTCGTCCCTGACGTGTGCCAGAGTGCTCCAATAAATTCCCCTCGCTCGAGGGACACGAAGAGCGTCATATCGTTGTTCAGGGCTTTCACGAAGAAGTCCGACGAACTCGTTGGTGGGTGTCGTGGTGTTCTTTTGACATCCCGTGGAATCCACTCGATGACGGCTTTCGTCCAGCAGGTGTCTGCGGATCGCATTAGCCGGCTCACCTAATTTTCGACGACTTATCCTACGCGACAGCGTCTCTGATCTTAGAACGTCGGCGAAGCTCGGAACTCCGAAGGCGCTAGGTCGTTGGCCATATTGACTTCGCGACCCAGATACACGTAGCTGGAGCACACATAGATGTTCGTTCCGTTGAGCGAGAATGGGGCATTAGAAACTCGTCCGTTCCTCATAAACATCGTCTTCGTAAGATTCAACTGCAGTCCAACGTTCCCACATATACGGTCGAAGTCGGCCAGCATTCGCTCCGCCTGACTGATGCTCGGTGTTATGAGTACGATGTTGTCAGCGAAGCGAAGATGGTGCAGTTGCGGGCCGTCGACCTTCACTCCCATGTCTTCCCATTCTAGTTCGCGCATGACGTTTTTGAGGGCGGCGCTGAAGAGCTTCGGAGATATGGTATCCTCTTTCCGAACCCCTCTCTTCACGTCGATGACGACATCGTTGTAAAATGGAGAGATCTTGGTCGTGAATCCACTGTAGAGCATTCGAAATACTCTTATGTACTCCCTGGGTGAGCAGGGATTCCATGACCGCTTCAGTTTCGACGGAGTCGAATGCCTTCTTTAGATCGATCAACGTAAGGCACAGCGGCTGCTTGTACTCTCGGGACACTTCGATGAGCTTTGTAATGGTGTATGTGGTCGATCGTGCTGTATCCTCTCCTACTTGTTCACATGGCTGTCCTTCGTCCAGCGTTCTGCTGATCCTATTCAGGATGACTCGAGTGAGCAGCCTGTAGACTACGGACAGCAGGCAGATCGGGCGATAGTTGCCAATGTCGTGCACGTCTCCCTTCTTGTACAGCAAGACGGTTTTGCTGGTCTTCCTCTGCGATGGAACCTTGAACACCGACAGTAGCGTGTGAAGAGCCGCGCCAGGGTGTTGATGTGGCGGGAGGTTCTTCAGGCGAAATGGCCTGTTGGAAATCGGAAGGGAGAGCAGAGGAGACGGTGTATCTATCCTGCAGAAGATGGCATGGGGGCAGGTGGACGTGGCTATTGAAGAGATCGGAGTAGAAGTCGTGGATGACCTTCTCCATGGTTCTTCTGGAAGAGGTGACGGTTCCGTCAGGGTGTTGGGGAGAGGTCGCCTTGGTCTTGAAGATGGCGAAGTTCCGACGGGTATTGGGAACGCTCAACACTGCCTCTGCTGCTTCAGCCAACACTTCCGCCCTTCCCTCCTTGAGATCTTCCTTTATCGCCGCTCTGCATAGTTTCGCAAGTTCGGACGTCTATCGGTAGTTGCCTGACACTCGTGCTGCTCCACCCTGGTGTATCAGCTCGAAACGTCTCTTGGTGGTCTTCAAGCTTTCGGCTCTCTTAGCACTATCGCGGAGATGGTGCACGAAGCGGTCGTATTATTCAATGCTATTCAGCGATCAATGGTGTCCATGACGGCATCTTCCCAAAGGCCGGCAAGAGAGGTGTAAAGACCTAGTTGATGGTCGTTCTGGACTCTTCTTCTTGAATTTTGCGGCCTTCTCTCCTTGACGCGAAGAGCGGAACCTCGCGCGAAGGAGGCGGTGGTCCTATCCCGTGTAGAACTTCGGGACAACGGGAACGTCCGTCAGACAATACTTGCGGTTGAAGATGATGTGGTCAATCTCGTTGTGGAACTGGCCACCTGGGGATTCCCAGGTCCATCGTAGGGAGATAGGCTTCTGGAACTGTGAGTTCCCATGGATGGTCTCGGTCGGCATGATAAACTCAGGCAGCCTTTCACCTTGCTCGTTCCTCTCCAAACCGTGGGTTCCTATGTGAAGTTGTTCCGTTGACCTTCGCGGCCCGATCTTGGCGTTGAAGTCGCCGACGATCACCTTGAAGAAGGTGTGATTCTCCTTACAGAACTTCTTCGGCTGCACGTGGAAGGCTTCGACGTCTTCGTCATCTTAGGCGGAAGTTGGGGTATTCGCGACGAACACAGTGAAAGCTGGCAAGGATCCACATCGCTTCAGTCGCAGACGTCCGATTCGGGTTGTCAGAGACTAGTACGAATAGATGTTCATGGCCAAGTGCGTGTTGACGAGGACACCAACGCTCGAAGATCGCCGTTATTTTCTGCCCCTACGCCGCGTGCGGTCAGTACAGCGTGCACCTTGCTTGTCTTCATGCGCCTAACGTGTCAGAGCATATTTTGGAGCGTATGGAGCCTTCAAAACGAGTCAACTGGCACACGTTGAACGCGTGAACGAGGAAACGAGATCCCCTCTTTATTTGGTGTGAGTGTTAAAGAAACAAAGAAGAAGGCGATCGTCACCTTCCGCGGCGCATAACTGCAGAGGATGTCAAGATAATGATGTATTACATATAGACAGAACAAACAACTACCACAATTGACTGCGGGATGGAGTTCGTAATAAAGTTCATTCCTTTCTGTTTCATAAATTGGAGAGAATTCCTACAAACTATTTTGAGGTGACATCAATGTCGTGTTTCTTAGAACGTGATTCCGACGTGTATTCTCTAAATTTTTACACCTCACTTATACGGCGCGGTGCAGGCACGACACTTTAGCAACGAGTCCTACATCAGTCAAGGAGGGAGAGGCGTTCTTTTTATACTTCATTTGGTAATCCATTTCCATAAAGAGAAAGATCCTAGTGGGCTGAAGGAGACACCTTACTCTGTTTTTCTAGCAACGCCGAAAAAGGTGAAAGAAAACTATTCTACAAGAACTACACAGTGAACTCGCCCATGAGCTTCCTTTCTCTGCAATTTTGGAACCGATAGAGACCTGAACTGATGTTTGTTCAGTTTTTTATCGGTTCCTTCTCAGGCTACGATTTATCCGAAGGATCGATATTCCCTTCAAGCAGAAATGGTCCAGCGCAGTCTGATACTGGAACGCAGCACCCTATCGTGACATAAATTTTTCATTTTGCGTGCTCCGCAACATGCCGATGCAATTCCAGAGACAGGAGCTTGCACATATATCTTTTTCCGTAATTAGTAGCTTAGAAGAATACCCAAGGCTAGCCAGCTAGCCTTCTGTGTCCTTCTAAGTGTAAGGTAAGGGGAACTGTGCTTGATGTTTTTGTTCTAAACGAGTTTGCATGAATGATGCTTTGAAAAGCAAGAAGACCGCCGCGGTATAGGTTAGCACCCAGCTTTTTACAACGAGAATTACATGGTGACCTCTCGGAGCCTAGCGAGCAGCGCCACTCAAATTTGGTGGTCTAGCCTACCGAACGTCACTGTCCATGTAGACTGACCGACCGACCGCCATTTTCAAAGATTACCTCATGCACACAACGCGACCACCCGCGGAATAGCGGCAGGAGTTCCCAACCGCCGGCCGACCTACGGCCTCCTTCGATGAGGACTGATTGCGCCACCGACGTTGTCCACGCGGATGCGACGCACACCGCTCGCGGCGTAGAAGCGGAGGAATAGTGGCGACCCATACATAAATACATAAGCCTACTCATTTCCTTCAGGAATCTGTATTTATCGACCGATATGTGTTTTGTTTTTGAAGCACTTCGGTTATGGCGTAGCTGAATTTTTCGGTGAGTGGTCCCTTTCTTTTGCACCGGGGTTACGCACGGGACTTTTTCACTGATGGGTGGGCATATGGAGCAGACGTCGATTAGGCTAATAACGGGTAACATGTACATAGTAGCTGCAGTAATGCTCGCATTCACAGCTTTCATGATGGTATCCGGAACCTGGCGTAGTGGCGCAGTCGGAAAGGCGCGGGCTGTTGTCTGCTCCCCTGATCGAGGTTCTTGAATCGGCGATTTGATATTAAAGTTTGGTAAGGATAGAACGCTGAATGTCCGTCTTCTGGCCAATGTAGGCATAGGCCAGATTCGTATTCAAGTTGCCTCCGCAAGAACTCGCAGAAGTAGAATGCGTATTGAGTCTCAAAGAGGGATTGATCCTTTCTCATTTCAATCGGATCATTTTACACCTACGTTTGTGCTGCTTTCTATGATGAAGATTGTTGAGCTTGAATGAGTTGAAGTTGACAAGGGCCCTTCTAAGGTTCAGTTTTTCTAGCTTCCTGTAAACGTGGTGCTAACCGCCAGCTGAACGTATGTGGTTACTAAATGGCGAAGGGCGTATCTCTTCCGCTCCGCTATATTCCTCAATCTTCTTAGGCTCAAGATCTTCAAAGGACTCAATTGAAAAGAAGACGTTTGCTGGAAGGTGGTGCCGTTTATGCGTGCTTCATTTGCTGCACTAGTAATCTGAAAGCACTAGCCTATACGATCCTGGTTAAATTATGTTCACACTTTTGTTTGTCTTATTTTCGACGTCATTTATTTATTTACTTATTTGGGTGCATGCTACCGCATTTGGGCGATGCACCCCGATTCGCTTCTCATGGTTCGGTTTCCTGCTCAGGCCAATCAAGCCTTCCATCTCTCCTGGTCGGTGAATTGGTATCAGATTTCTCCCAGAAGGATAGAGCACTTTGGTTCGTCTGTCACATTATAGGCCAAAAACGCACTCGGATTGCCTCCACCATATCCCGTAGAGGTAGAATGCGTGACGCCTCCGAACTGGAGATTGATTAGTGCTGTACTCCGTACCTCCTATTGCTTATTTATTTAGTCCTTTATTTACATTCGTTTTAAGGCACATTCACTTGTAAAAAAATGAATTTTTTGGTTAATTAGTGACTGTTCCTCATGAGGCTTAAGGAATAATTAAGGTCTGTGGGAAAATAATTAAATTTTGCTTGGTAGATTAATGGTTCACATGCGGCTCAGAGAGTAATTAGGATCTGCGTGAAAAGAATCCATCTAGGCAATGCCCAAAACGTAATCTTGCTCTAATCCTTCAGAAAAAGGAACATGAGCTGTCGATATTTGTCGAAGTCTGCGTCTTTGCTTTGCACAGTGTTAGGTTAACATTAGGTCGGTCAAAAAGCTTCCGCGGTCTAGGCCGCTGGGGCAAATACATCTCCGTTCATTTTTGTGCGTTTCGATAAAATCAGCATCATCTGCACAAAGCTTATGATAAAGCTGACCGAACCGGGTAGGTGAAACCTGCTATTTCTGGGTCTGTCTCGTAGAGAAGTTACTTCTGGACGAGCCTTCTTGGAAATCCAGAAAAACGTCACAGTGTGGGAGATATGTCCGGGGAATGAGATAAGGCTTTAGAAGCTTCTTCTTGAAAGTTTACATTGGCAGCCGTACGATGTGCACGAGTGCCTTTTCGCACACCGATGAACGTTGTTGGACATCGTTCTCGTATTGTCCTTAGCGGGGCTCGACCGTGGTCTACTTGGCAACCTTTAAAAATGAAAATGAAAAAGGCATCTGCTGAAAACCACCAAACTTCGCTGTTTGAGGAGGCTAGTCCTCAGAATTTCCTGGAAAGCATTTTATGATGTCGAGCAGAACCAAGCTTCAATTTCTAATTATTTTCGCTCTAAAAGCGTTTTTTTCAACAACAAAAACTACACCGCAAAACGTGCACCTTCGCTCAGGCGTTTGCTGACGAGATACTGCCGTAGGCTAAAAATTGACCAAACACGAAGGAAGTTAAAAGACGAATGGCTGGCTACTGGCCATCTACACAGCTAGTCCCAGCTATTTGAGCAAAACATGCAAAAGCTTGAAGTTCACCTCTAATGTCGACATGCTCTCTCCTAAATTGAGCTAATAAATCAATCCCAACAGTCGAAAAATGGCCCCCTCCGTTGGTCTTGAAAACTTCTGAAAATATAAGAGGAATGTCAGCTAGAAAACGAGTATAGTGTTGAGTAGAAAGCGAAAACGACGAAGCATTTTGACCGACCCGACAGTACATTAGCTAACTTCTAGGATTAAGTGCAGCTACTCCTCTTCCTATTGTGACAGAGGCAATAACGTTTGTTCACTTTTCCATTTTTCATCGGTGGCGCTGGGGCAAAGTGTTCTCCCAGCAAAACTCAGACTCATTATTCCACGCAGGTGCTTGTGAAACGAAGCTCAGACTCTCCAGGTTTTTTATCTTTCAGGGTCCGTCGACGTCATCCCCGCAGTTATCGATGGGCCTTCTGAAGAAGGCGCAGACGGCTGCTATGAATCGCATCTCCGGTGTGCGCAAGCTGCGAGCGCCTTCTCACGAGGGTCACCTGCCGGAGTACGGGGTGCCGTGTGCCAAGGAGGTCGCCGTCTACATGCAGCAGGTAAGACCGCTTCAACACCAACACATGCAAGCTGGCAAAGTCTCGCATCTAGGGCTGACGCCACCGTGCGCTTTGAAATGGCTGAAAGGCCGAATAGAAAGCTGCTGCCGGATTTTGAGGATTTTGGGGAAATTTTGGGAGCTAAGAATATCGCCGCGTTTCAATCTCTTTCAGAAGCCGAAATCATATCATCTTAGAAGCGCAGAACAAACTCGTCACAGCGACTACCTTTTTTGCTTGCCTTAGTCGCCAGTTCGCCAGCTCTCAGACAGTGGATGTGACAGTAGCTGTTCATAAGATCATCGATGGCATGACAAGGTTCGGCATTTGCGTTGGGTCAGGGACCTATGGTAGCATAGACGCTTGGACAATCCGCAGATTGGCCGAGCGCCAGGACCAGCCTGTTCGCCAGCTCTCAGACATGCTGCGTTCCATCCATTAGTCGGCTGCTTTGAGGGCTGCTTACCAACTCAGCAGTGGCTGTCGGCAGAGCAGACAGCCCGAAGCAAGCTGGCCAGTGCCGGCCTATTGATTCCTGTTCGGCGAAAGCACCGCTGACTGCGCTTTGTTCTGGAGGCATGGGAGAAGTCCAGGTCGCAAACCCTGTCTCGCTAACGCGGCTCGTTTCAGATCAACGACTGGGGACCCGACGTCTTCAAGATTGACGAGCTCTCCAAAAACCACGCGCTCACCACCATCACCTACGCGCTGTTCCGAGAGCGAGGCCTCATCAAGGTAGGCCTGCAACATAACTCAACTGTACCGGGTGGATTTTTTGAACAACTGAGATTTCGTACGCGTTATCTAATCGTAAGTCATGTGTATAGTGGACCTTTTTATTGTTGAGCGGTGCTCTGCTCTGTTCATCTTCTTTAGAAGAGGTTTCGAAATTGACCTGCAACACGGTGGATTGAGCTCGCATCGACATATACATATCTAGCAGAGCGCTCTGCCACTGCGCCATTTGTCGACAAACGCTAGCGCTCCTCCTCCCGTTTGATTCATCTCAAGACAGTGGCTCAAACAGTATGTATAGTGATTCTTGCTTCTGATTAAAAACCCGACGAACTCCGTTGCTCATCGTCTCGTTGTTCTTCTAGCATGCTACTGGATTCATCTAACAACGACCACTGGGGCGCATTACGGAACTGATGCAGCAAACCTTCGATGACTTCGAAGCCTCTAATCATCAGACCGCTGTAACTTGCACAAATCGTGCTCCTTCGAGCACCAACATCTATGTTCCTCGCCGCGCATGCTGTTCACATGATCCTCTTTCGCTCTCGATCGATCTGGGTTTCTAATGCTTCTGCTGATGTTGGAAGGGCAGTGGTGTCCGACATCTGGCCACGCACTCGGACATCATAGTCTGTCGTCGTCACTGATTTGACGCTCATGAGCACCCGAAGTCGCTCTTCGCCCAAGCTCTATTCTGCCCTGGGTTATTTCCACGGGCCGGGTACTCGTTTGTTAGTTTGGGGTATTTTCTCCCCTTGCTGATTCTACTCTCATCATAGCACCTCGAAAACAGAGGACGCGAGTTCGAGTGCCGCATGGCACAAGTGATATTTTACTTAATTGGTGAATTTTATTAAGCTTCATCTGGGCGTATAATTTATTTCACAAGTAGGTTTCCCACCCTTTTAACAGCTTTCTAACTGCTGTTTGCAGCCCGTACGACAACGCTCTAGGCTTAGACGACGTAGAAAATTTGATTCTCCCTTCATTTTCATGATCGTAGCGCACCTTTGTCTTCAGAGGCGCCCAGCCTACTTCCATTCGGGACAAAATGCTGCACGACAATTCCCCATCATGTAATGACACAGGATTTGGTGTGGACAGCACACACCTCACATTCATGCGGCGAAAGGTCGAGTGTGGCGCCCTTCAAGCGATCGTCGGTGTCTGATCCTGGTTTTGAAATCGCCGACTATCGCCTTCCAGAACCTGCGCTCCTTCTTGTAGAGCTTTTCCAGTTTCTCATTCATGAAAGCCCTGTTCTCGAACGATAGAGCGTATGTGATGAAAAACCAAGTCTCGTGCAAAGTTGCGTCTCATCATGCGTAGGTTCCGTGCTTTCCCTGTCAGACTCGGAAGGATTGTTGCGATGGCTTTGGGGCTACTCATAATATGGGTTGAGTCAAGAAACAGTGTTCTCCGCTATATTCTATAGGACATGTAGCACACCGCGCCGGCAGTGGAAATAAATTCACCAAAATTCAGAACCACTTGGCCTAACTACACCCGCCTTCGTCTACAGGCTTCCATAGGATTTTTGCAGCTGTTAGCGACCACTCAGAAGCTGGTGGCTTCCGGAGCGTAAGGGACCACTTGAAAACGTTCCACCCAGACATTTAATTGTAGCTCTCCTATGTAGGAAATGCTAAATATGTGAAAGAGTGGCTCCGCCCATGTGTGCGTGTGGCACGCGTCCAGCGTGAACCTGCTAAATTGACCAAGGTAACCACATCCAATCTCTAGCTTCGCGATGACTTGCTTAAACTGCGTGTGGGTTAACGGATCGACTATTAACTGGCTTTGTCGAATTTTCCACGACAGAAGATGAAACAAGACGGGCAGGAATTCCTGTGGAGGGGAAGTAATGATGAAGATGACTTGATGCTATCAATTTTTGACTACAGGGACACGATTCATTAAACTTGTACGGAAGGTAAAGAAGTCCAGTAGGGGATGCGGTGACCATGAACCTCACCTGCTCGTTCGTGGGTATATTGCTGCATATAGGATTGTCGAGCTTCCCCTGCGTAGCAGTATACCCACGAATGAAAGGGCGAGGTTTATGATGAACGCCACTTCGTGGGTCTGTTTCTCTCTTCTACCCAGCATACCCCCGTGTTTTATTATTGATGAATCGGGGCCCAATTAGCCGTCTGGGTTGGCTATGGCGCGGCTATCACAGAAAGTGTGGAGCGCCTTGCTTCTCTTCTCAGCCAGCAATTAACCGGGAGTAAAGACTGCTTTAGGACTATGTACGATGGTTCACTATCGAGACCAATCGCCTTGCTGCTTCGAAAATGTCATCTTTTCAGTAAGAAAAGTTGCATATGTAATTTAGTAATGTAGCAAGTTTCTTACCTGTCGATGTGGATGTGGTATATGTAGTGTTCATACGAGCTGATAAGATCATTGCTACTTCATCATCTATCGAGTTCTCATAATCGCTACTATCCGTTCTTTCCGTGTTTTGCTAGTCATAGTGCACACTGTGGAGCATGCGCTTCTCATGTTGAGCACACAGAACTTCGTATAAGGAATTAACATACAAGAAATCGATGAAGGGTAGAATGGCCATACACCGCCGAAACTGTCCTTCACATTAATAAACAAAGTGGGTGTCTGAGGACATTAGTTGCTTATGAACGGCTTCTAGGATGAAGTTCCAACCAGTAGTCTGTCGGGCCGCTGGGTAGGTGTTAGATACTGTGCAAGGCAAGAGTTGGATGGTGTAGCGGTAGTGGTGCAGCATCCTGCCGGGAAAGGGGAGGTTGCGGGTTCGACTCCCGTCCGTCGCAAGACGGTCTGGTCGCGACACTGTCCTTTTGGGCAGTTCACACAGGCCTCGTTTCACGAACTGCTTGCAGGCCTTCGAGATTCCGTCGTCCGTGTTCGTTACGTATCTGCTGAACCTCGAGCACCACTATCGATCTAACCCCTACCACAACCACATTCATGCCGCAGACGTTGCTCAGTCCATGCATGTATTGCTCACTTCTCCAGTGCTCACTGTAAGTCTCGCCTCGCTCGTACTCAGGGTTGACATTTGTCCGCCTAATGTTGAGCTCCAACTTCAGGAAGTTTTCTCTGATCTCGAGGTAATGGCAGCGATATTCGCTGGTGCCATCCACGATGTCGACCACCCCGGCTTCACCAATCAGTACCTTATCAACTCAAGTACGTCGAATGCAGTCACGATTCTGCACGAAGCAGAGTTCTCTACCAGGAGGCAGTTCCTCGTTTTTCAGACAACGAACTGGCCATTATGTACAACGACGAGAGCGTTTTGGAGCAGCACCATTTGGCCGTCGCGTTCAAACTTCTTCAAGACTCGAACTGCGACTTTCTGTGCAGCTTGTCCAAGAAACAGCGGTTGCAGTTCAGAAAGATCGTTATCGATATGGTGAGTGTGCTTGGTCTCCTGGCCGCTTCCGACACTTGCAGAAAAAAGCTTGCTTGGAGTAAGGCCGTGTAAAACGGGGTGATGTTTCATCGACAGCTCATTCTAGAAGCTTCTTCTTTACCACCTATATTTCACTTATTTAAGATGAATTTATGCTGATTGTTTAAAAACCTGTATATTTTACATTTGCTTTATTTAGCAGCTTTATAGAGTTCTTATTTCGAGTTTTTTCTCCGATCGTACTGACTTAGCGCATTATGTAATATGAACTCTGATCAACCTAAGGCTAAGGACAGCTGCATAGGTGGTGTTATAGAACTAGAAACTGCCATATTTTTTTTCTCGGAAATTTAGTTAAACCGTTTCCTATGTAGAGCAAGCGATTTGGCACCGCTCTGTGCTCACTAGTCACACGGGCCTTGTGTCTTTATGGCTCTGGAATCTATTTTTATTCCAAGAGTTACCAAATTTTTGAGCCTGCGGCTAGCTTTTCCAGTCTCTGTGTCTTATTTGTTCGAGCTTTTCCATAAGAGCTGTGTTCGAGCGAGCCACCTTCTCTTCAATGAGATTCATTCTAATATTTTCTGATGCACGTTGTTTGCTAAAGTTGAGCTAATGACTAGACGTAATAGACAAAGGCGATGGTCGGTTGTTCGCTAGTGCGGAAACCAACGCACTGAAGGCAGTTTGTGTCTTTATCTCTTCCCGTACAGGATTAGCGCCGATTCTCCGAACGAGGCGGAATCAATGCACAGCGAGTATTTAATGAGCATGAAATTGAACTCATTCAATTCGTGAGCTCGGTGCGGCAGATGTGTCAGAGACGAGTTTGCTAAGAAAGTACTCATAACATTCCTTTACTCTGAAAGGATGGCCACCCAGAAAGACTAAGAAGAAAACCTTGTCTGGGGAGTAGTATTGCACATATAACCATCATTCTGTTCTATAGAGAAACATCTCTAGTAGCTTTAGATCATGCGGTTGTTGAGCTATCTTAGATCCATTTTGTAATATTTTTGTACCAGAAAGTTAGTCAAGATTCAATTGCAAAGTATAGTCGTGCTATGTTTTGGCTTTCTTCACTTCGATAGAATGTTATCATAGGCCTTTGATCAGGAAATGTTATGAGGAAGAGGCTTTAGCATAATCTCCGCCCATTCTTGGCTGATAGATGTATATAGTAATCGAATCTAATGTTCCTTTGCCTTTTCAATATCCGTTGCGATAAACTGGTTGGTACGATCCGTGTCTAGGTTTGGACTATATGTTCCACTGTTCAGGAAAGTTTTATTCTCGTGCGATTGCCTGTTTGAAAAAGTTTCTCAGAATATGCTAGTTTGATATCCCGCTTGATTGTCAAGATTCGGCTTCAGTCAATGCATAAGGCCAGCTGCTGAGCGCTTCTGTTGCGTTTCATGCTGAAAGAATCCGCTTTTTGTTGTTGCTACACAGTAGGAGGTCTCCAGGGCAGCGCAGTTCGGCAGCAAAGCTTGTTGCACCCGCTAGTGATTGAAGCGCAGATTCTCACCCAGCCGGGCATCTCTGCATCTCTTGTATTTTCCATTACATTTTCTGACATTGCTCTCAATTTTGATAACAGTGCGATTACGGTATTTCCCATGTCAGTCTTGTTTTATATCGCTTAGCATTAGCACATTGACTACGCTCCTTTGACGCTATTCAGCGCGGGAGGCGACTTCCATTTTTGGGCAGCGCTCATTTATGCAGCGTGTTGTACCACAGATTCCTCTTCTGCCGCGCCAAAATGAGTGCCTGACTTCAGGTAAAAGACGCCGCAAAGTGGTCACCGTGGCAACAGCCTTGAAGGGCTCTGGGTCAGTGATGCACGGGATTTCCATTTCCTTGATAAGGGCTGCGAATTCATGCCATTCTCATTGTCAATCCTTCCGCTCCGTGTTTCGAGCTCCAAGTTCTTAACTGGAAGGTGGAGCAAAGTTGCAAAAGAACGGCGAATCAAAGCGGATTCGCAGTGAACTGTAGAACTTTCATTTCATGAATCCAAAAAGAAGTCGAAACAAGGAAAGTAGCTGTGCATCGCTTTTGTTGCCGTTTGTCTTAAAAGAAGGTGCACCTTTGTCTTTCGTGGTGTCGAGGAGCTAGCTTGCTACAAGAAGTGCTGTTTGCTAACCCACTAAGTCTAACTTATTAGCGAAAAGTATGCGAAAAATGTCTCTAAACAGCGTTCAACCTGACAACAGCCTTGAAGGGCTCTCGGTCAGTGATGTACGAGATACGAGAAACTTTTCGAGCGTCCAGAAAATGTATACTTTATTAGACTTGACGCATTAGGCTCAATTTAAAGCGCACGGAGGGTTAACTAAGCTTCGACCGAAATTGTTTCATGTGTTCGCAGCACACTGCAATGCTCACTTGACTTGTAGTGAAAAACAGTATTTTTATTAACCTGAAAATGCTTTACCAATAATCTTTTTATTGAAATGTTTTAGTGGTAGTTTTTTGTTACATTTGTATTGACCCCTTTTGTAGAATACAAGCAATCTCTTCCCATTATACAATCTCAAAATGGAGTGTAGCAGTGTATCGTCCTTGTACCTGAAAATCCCTCCGTGCATCGCCATGATGTTTTCCTTTGCCGGCCCTACTGACTCTTCTTAAGGCTAAAGTCCATAGAAACACTACAAAAATCTGCACGTAATTGCTTAGTTTTGCGTTAAATAAACATAGGTATGATCGTTACCACTGTGTTCTGCCACATGAGCTTTTCAGGTGGAGCTTTCATTCAGCTGTTCCCGACGACTCGTTGTTCCGTTGTCCTTAAGGCCTAAATATGTTCCATGTAAAGGTTCAAATTTACGCTATACTTCACCAAACGCCTCGGCTGCTCTAGCATTTCAGTCGTAGCCCTAAAATCACTGCAGAACTACGAAATAAGGGTGTCGAGCTGAGAAAAAGGATCCGCCGCGAAAGGACGAAGTTGGCCCTGTGCTACGTCTGAACGTACTGTCATTTTAAATGCACTTCCTACCCTTCTCAACGAGGTTCAAATGAGCACTCATTCCGACCGTTCGTATTGGATTTCCTGCAAAAATTCGGAACGCAACCAAAGCTTTCGTGTTGAGATGTCACGCTCAATGGTCAGTATTGCATGCGTCACCTCATAGTTATTACCGTCACGCGCATCAAGTCTGTGCTTAGCA
Organism: Heligmosomoides polygyrus polygyrus; assembly: GCA_947396885.1. Lineage (NCBI taxonomy): Eukaryota > Metazoa > Nematoda > Chromadorea > Rhabditida > Heligmosomidae > Heligmosomoides > Heligmosomoides polygyrus. The sequence continues at coordinate 44,143,755 of OX377202.1, read as the reverse complement.
AATGGGCTGATTAGCAATCCTTATATTTCGCAGGCTGTTCTTTTACGTGGACTGTCAGAGCTCGATTTTCAAAATCAACCTGGTAACGAATGGCAGAAATGAGTGCCCAGCCGAGTAAGCAGCTTTCTGCCGTCTGCGCTCCGTTGAGAAGTGTAGAACGGCCAGCACGCGATATCTACACGGTATGCCTCATTCGTCCCTACTGGTAATGTAACGCAGGGTCAACACCGCTCTTTAGCGGCATATCCTTTATCTGAGCTCGTCTCTCCCATTTGGTCTCTTGGCGATTACTGTAGGGGTAGGTCAGAAATGCCAGACTGGTTGAGGCGTTGGGTGGAGTGGAGCGCAGACTAATTAACCGCATTTAGACTTCTGAACGCAACTTATGCAGAGCCTTCAAGAAGACAGTTGCGGAAATCAAACGCTCTGATACCTCCATGTGTTTGCTATCCATTGATAACTTCGATTTCAGTATCTTTAGAAGTTCCTCGTGGCTAAAAAAATTCAGAACTCGGAATTTCCGTGGATTTGTGACGCTGCGTACATAAATTGCTTCTCTCATGCATCGATTGTCCTTTAACTAAATCTGAGTTAGCTCCTTGTTCTTCCAATTAGATCTTGTTCCTTGACTGCATTTTATCCGGTGAATATTTAGCCAGCATTCTAATGACCGGTCAAGCTTGCTTTCTGAGATGGATCTCTGATAAATGGTTAAAAAAGCTTCAGAACAGCAGGGCCATGGCGCTTGCAGGAATAGGCGCAATAACACAAGCAAGCGCCTGGGAAGTTCCGGTTGAAACCTGCGACAAAACGCTTAAGTGAGGGCTCCTTACTAGACGTGTCGCCAACTAGCGAACCCCTGTTTCATTCTGGGGCTAAGCCTTATGGTTATTTCGCATTCTTCCCTTCTTCCCATGTTCGCCTCATGCTTTGTGAGATGATCATTGAATCCAAGTCCGGCATTTCTGGAGCAGGCCCATCTGTTTTCGAGGGGCTTTGGCAGGAGATCAGAAGGTGCTCCGGTTCTGAGGCCAGGAGGATGACCCGCCGCGGCGCCGGCCGCCGGTCTTCCACAGTCACGGCTTGGTGGCGACCGCGCGGAACTGGTCGGCTGCAGGTCGCCGGAAGCGATCTGTCATCGTCGTGCGCGACTCGTTCTTTGTCGATCGGAAGACAACATGTTTGATTTTGCTCCGACCGAGCGAGGGGGTCCACCGCGAACTTCGCAGCGACGCGCTGCCGTCGCCGTCTGCTTCGTCTTGAAGACGTCCACGGCATGACCGCTCTCTTCCGGAGCAGCCGAAGCGGTTCCCCCGGGTGGAACGAGAACGGCGCACGTGATTTGATCTCGAGATGACTCGTCTCGGGCCTCACCTTCGCCGTCGGTCATGCTCTTCGCACGCTTTTCCACCACTCCATAGTGCATCCGTTGCCCGATGATGATCGATGAAGTCCGGAACCGTGTCGTTGTTTGCTGGAGCGCTATACTTTGAGGGTGCTAGTGCCATGGCGTACAGGCGGGTCTGCGCAGTCAAATGCTGAAAGTGAGATTCTGCAAAGAGCACAAGCCCGGGTTAGAGGAGCAGAGCGCCTCCTTGGGCTCCTCTTTGCGGTTATGACTCGAGTTGGAACTGGGATTTGAATCTGGTCCAGATGATCTACACTTGCTAGGCCGGCGAAAGCAGGCATGAGCCACGTTGGCTGGCCTATTCTATACGAATTGGGTTAAGAAACGTCTGCTTCCCAAGTCACGGGAGCCGTAGTCATCTCAACTTATGCAAATATCACAACATCGGGAAGGCGGACAACTTGCTGCAGAAGCTCCATTACGGAGTGTCGAACAGCGCTCCGAAGGCGTAGAATACATTCTCGACGTTTATCCTTCTCGTTAGGCTCATCATAAGCTTCGATTGGGGCTAAAGTTTCAAAGATTTCTGTCTGTGCAAGTGGTGGAACCATTAAACGCTGTTGGACTAGAGTCGGTTTCTAGCGGTACCAAAGCAGAGTCTCGTGTTTCTTTTCGCGGTCTGTACTTGCGTTTTTCCAAAAGTTTTTTGTTTCCAGTTGACACGAGTTTTCTTGAATGATCTCAAATTACTGATTCGCTTTTTCCTGAACTAATTCTGTCCGAGTTCATCGTTCAGAATTAACTCACTCTCAGAGTTATGCCAGTTAACTGTCGTTGACTGCTAGCTTTTTGTTCAAGCTGAAACTGAGGTTTTCATCAGGAGGTCGTAGAGCAGTTGGCTGTGTGGCACTACATCGCCGCCATTTCTGCCATCACCTTCGTGCAACTGCTCCGTGCTCGTGTTCTGGCGTCCGATTTCAGCCCTCACGAGTGCGCGCCAGGCGGAATGCGAGCGAAACATCACTTCGCCTTATCGCGGCCGATGGCGAGTACTGTACTCCGTTGTCCCTTCTCGTTTGGTCGACGACAAATTACTGTGGGCTGTTAACAAGGCTGTCAACCTCTCTGGTTGCAGCGCTGCACTTCTCTGTCGGTTGACGACCGGTAGAGGGATGTACACAGTTCGGAGGTCGGGGGTTGTGGTGAATTGGTGGAGACGCGTAGCAGGAGTGTTCAGAAACAGAACTTTTCTCTACATCGCCTATGTTCTGGATTCGCACCGAACAGCTCCAGCGATCGGCTTGGGCGTTCCATTCTGGCTCACCTTCGACGTCTAAAATAGGATATCGTGCTTGTAGTCAACCAATAACACTTGTGTTGCTCCTGCTGAACACCGTGTTACGCTTTCACGATTATTCGTCCCACGGTTAATGTGCTACTGGATTCGCCAGCCGGGTTCGGACAGTACCAGCCAATAGTGCAGTGCGCGGTGCTGAAATGTTTTCATTTTTACATGTTTGTTGGAGGTTAGAGCGGCTGTTACGGAGGTTATAAACTGATACAAGGATGTACACGCAGCTGTTGTTTTCATTTTTAATTCCTGTTCCTTTCGAAGATAACGGGTGAATGTCAATGTTGGCCAGCCTTTGTGATTCCTATCCTGAAGGAAATTTAAGTGAGAATTTGACCCACCCGCTGGGTTGTGAGGGAAAGGCTATGAACGGTTACATGTTGCGCTCTCCTCTGACCATTCTGGTTCACCAACCACGGTGTAATTGCATGCTATGCCGACCTGAGTGTGGGAGGAAACTAAAGTTGACGTGCAGGAGAAGAACAACTACCTGCTGACTCTGCCCTGCTCGCCAGCGTATCAGATCAAATTGTCCATGTTTTCCTGGGGCCAGATTCATTAACCGCTTATCAACCGCCTACCACCCCGTAACGGCGAAAGTACCGCGAAACCTCCTGATATGACATTCATCAGGTTTGGCGGTATTTTCACCGTTAGAAGACGGCAAGCGGTTGATGAATCTGACCCCTGGTCAGAAGATATTCGGTTGGCAGCTGACTTTCCACCGTTTTTTCAATGTCACAACATTCCATGTATCACTAGAATGTTTTTGTACTCTTGGCACCACCTCCTTCGTCCTTTTCGAGCTGCTATCCGCGGAGTTTTGTACAGAACTAGTGTCCATTAGAAACCTGGCTATTCCTACCAACGAGATATTGGAAATTTTATTGAATGTTGCGAGTAGGTTGTAATCAGCTGCGGCATTACCCAACTACATAGCTGTTTTCGAGAAGGAATTTAAAAGACACGGATATGCTTACTACCCCAGTAACTTTCAGCCACCCGAAAAGGCTGGAGCAGTTGCGCTAAATTTCGAACCTAGTTATGTTAACTCACGGCAGGCTCCACCAGCTATATGGGTCTTTTCGCTCAGCATTTCGCAGCCACCCAAGAGTTAGTGGAGCTGTTCTGATGAGTTGCATTAGGACGTCATCGCATCCAAAGAATCACAAGGATGTAGAGCAGATCGGCGTTTAACGTAACGACCACTTCATTATCGATCAACGCGCCATACTACACGTAGATTAGGGCGCTTTTGTGTATTAGTCAGCTTTTTGAGGATCATTTTTAGACACTGACAACTTATGGCTCATAGAAGCCTCTAAATGGCAAGAGTAGGCCCGTTCGTTTTACAGACGCACTGAACATTGCTGATGATGAAAGTCACACTGCGGTTTTAGAGCGTGAACAACGTATGCCAGAGAAAGTGAAGTAGCAAGCGTTTTGTTAACAAACGGGGACCTTATTCCTAACGATATGTGTGGTAAAATAAAGGTAAGGGAATTGGTTCAGCTTTGCCATATTGAGCCCGAACTTTCAATTTTGGTGGAGAAAGTAACAAATTAAGACTTGTTTTGAAGCGCGACATGCTAGCGATCAGTTAGTGCAATAAGAAAAGAGGTCGCGTCATGCGTCATTAGCTCGCTGCGATTTTCATTTGTGATTGGTAGTGTAAATGCTGCTTACATAAAACTTCAATAATATGATATATATGTCCTTTAAGCTTTTTTGTTGTATCGTTCATAGGTGTGAAACTCCCTGCAAACAGAAATCAATCGAATAAAAATCGCAACATCTTGGACGAGGGTATGACGCAGCCCCTTCTTTTAGCATTAAAAAGTGGCCGCCTTCCTGCTCTTTAAAGCAATCCATTGTTTAACCATTGTTTTTCCTCAAAAAATGAGAATTCTATAAGATTTAAAACAACGTGTTCACTTGTTGCGCCGGCGAATTGAAACTTCAAAGAAATTCAGACAAAATTTTTCTTGAGAAGAAAATTACTCTAGAGTCTCCTGCTTAATGTGGAAGGAGATGGTTTTAATTTCGAAGACGTTCAGTCTGATTTCAAAAGAGTTGCGCTTGTTTAGAAGCGCCAAGCGCCCAATTTGATGTGAAAATGGTGCATATGTAAGAGAAATTCATTTGAAAGGGTAATTACTAAAGCACTCGAAAGAAGAAGCCGTTCCAGGTATTGGCCACCGATATGTCTAAACACATGTCGTTGCTGGCAGATCTGAAGACGATGGTGGAGGCGAAGAAGGTCGCCGGCAATAACGTGATCGTATTGGACAAGTACAACGACAAGATCCAGGTAGGCAGTTCGTCCCTCCTGGCCGATCGCCTCTGACACTGAAGCATTTCCCGTGCAGGTGCTGCAGTCGATGATTCACTTGGCGGATCTGTCGAATCCCACGAAACCCATAGAGCTGTACCGGCAGTGGAATGCGAGGATTCTCGAGGAGTACTGGCGTCAAGGTGATCGAGAGAAGGAACTCGGCATCGAAGTGTCACCGATGTGCGACCGAGGAAACGTCACTATCGAGAAATCTCAGGTGAGAAGTGTCGAATAGCTGCCGCAACCAACTCCTATAGGGATTGATGCGGTTGTTCCTAATAAGTGGTCTAGACGGGTGATGACCATGGATGAGCGGGTTAACCGTTATCCGTTATCCGTTATCCGGTTTCCGGGGGTTTTGGCCTATCCGTTTTGTTGTTCGTTATCCGGCAATCTTGGGCCGGATAACGAACAACAAATCGGCTGATACCCAGGTTTGGGCGTGGTATTGCATAGCTGTGTAAGCTTCATAATCATAGGAGTGTTCGCGAGCAACAATAGAGGGCATTTAAATCTAGAAGGTGGGTGACTTCAGGCACTGGTGACGTAGTTGGTAAGACGTCTAACTTCCATCCTTCCAGGGTCGTTAATTTATACCATACATCTATGAAACCTACTATGGGCTGGTTTCTTCATGAGCTTTTCACCACAAGCCATATGCAGACCAAGAATGCATACACGCTACCTTGATAATATTACTGACGGTCACATGTGGAGGTCCTGGCACATACATGATGAACTGCTTAGTTCCGAATTTAGCGTTCTTTTCCACGCTTGCAATGTGTAGGTAGCATGCGGCAAAGATTAGTTTTTACTGATAGACTGTTGTAACGCATTAAACACATACCGCTGAGCAGCAATGAATACAAGCAAAATGGGTACAGGTTCAATCTAAATGAGTGGAGAAAGCGATGCTCCTACAAATTGTTGAGGTGTGTTTAGAGAAACGATTTCCTGAAAGTATTTTCTGTACGCTGGTACTAGTAGTACCTCCGTAATCCTAAGAAATTGATCCTCTCTATCAAAAAGCTAAATAGTAGAATTGAACTGCCTTAAACTGATTCCCCGCTGCGCATGTTGGAGCTTCATTTTAATTTAAGATTCCCTTTCAGGGACATTCTACTTCCGCTTTTCTAGTTTTCATATCTCTCTGCATTAGGACTGCACAATGGCTTGTTGTGCCTAGCCTGTAGAAAGCTGGTATTTCACCCGTTCTTCTTACCAGGGAATGCCGTCAGCTTCCCATGGAACTTCGGGATGAGGCCTATATCACGTGAAAGAGCTCGAGACGCTGATCACAGATATGTAGACCAAATTTGCTATATGGATCTCCTAAGCGAGTTATGGCCGGCGGAAGCCGCCGTGTCTTCCATGTGTTAGGCGCGCTCAATGGGCGCAGTATTGCGCGGTAATCAGCGGTTCGGCTATTAGAGTCGTCGGCAGCGGCGGCGGCGCAGTGGTAGGGTGCTCGCTTCACAGGATTGAGGTCAGTGGTTCGGTTCCCGTCGCTGACGGGTTTTTTGCATTTTGTAACTTATCTTCGACGAGGACCTATAATTCCATTTTTAGCACATTTTTGAGCGAACGGCTGATGGCGACTTGCATTTACGTCTATTTGAAGACGGAAACGTGTTTCAGGTAAAATGTTTTATTCATGACGTGAAGCAAGTCAAAAATTCAAAGCAAAGCAAAAATAAAAAGTAAAAATGAAATCAAAAATCAACAAAACTTAATAAACATAATAAAAAAAGAAAAGGCACTAGTTAAAAGTTCCGACTCCACCGACACGACTTCGGTCGAAAAATTTTTTTCGCTGAAACTTTGTCTAGGGGGGGTTATTTGGGGTGCTGATCACGAATCTGACATCCGTTTTTCACGACTCGGTCGGAGACCACCCATACCGTTACCAAGGGTGGTTCAGGCAGGGTCACCGATTTCGCTGAAACTTCGTCGAGGGGGGTTATTTGGGGTGCTGATCACGAATCTGACATCGGTTTTTCACGACTCGGTCGGAGACCACCCATACCGTTACCAAGGGTGGTCCAGGCAGGGTCACCGATTTCGCTGAAACTTCGTCGAGGGGGGTTATTTGAGGTGCTGATCACGAATCTGACATCCGTTTTTCACGATTCGGTCGGAGACCACCTATACCGTTACTACGACCGTTCGACCGAAGTTGTGTCTGTGGAGTCGGAACTTTTAACTGGTACCAAAGTAAAATAAAATCAAATACCTATTCAATACGTTTAATTATCTTGATTAAG
>OX377202.1:43991322-44136257 GCA_947396885.1 Heligmosomoides polygyrus polygyrus | reverse complement strand
CCATCCTGTGAAGCGAGCACCCTACCACTGCGCCGCCGCCGCTGCTGACGGCGCTAATAGCCGAACCGCTGATTACCGCGCAATACTGCGCCCATTGAGCGCGCCTAACACATGGAAGACACGGCGGCTTCCGCCGGCCATAACTCGCTTAGGAGATCCATTTAGCAAATTTGGTCTACATATCTGTGATCAGCGTCTCGAGCTCTTTCACGTGATATAGGTCTCATCCCGAAGTTCCATGGGAAGCTGACGGCATTCCCTGGTTAGATCTTGGGTAGTGTCGAACAAGAGTATCGATCCGTCTGAAGCTGCGAAACCAAGATTGTTATGCAGACTTTATTTGGCTGAGTCGGCTTAGCATAGAAAAGTCATGAGGCATCGGGTAGCCATTCATCCAAGGATCATTCTGTTTGGTCACAGTCTTAATTCAAAAAGAAAACCTGACGATTGATCAGTAAAACAACCCAACAATGGAAACTTACAAAATGCAAGTTGCTGATCAATGGAGAAAATGTGAGTGAATAAGAGGTGAATGAGTCTCACATTCTCTCCCTCCAAGGGCGACTTATGAATGCTTCCATACGATTAGTTGGGCTGTTTTACACATCCTTTCTCTCGTTCCTTCAATTCGTTTTAAACGACAAAAATATGAAAAACTATAAATCGTATTATGGAAATGTGCTTGGATGAACAAATTCTCAAACTCTCCTCATCCTTTCCAGACTTAAATTAAGGTGATCATAGCGAAACATCAGAAGAGTAGAGTTTACAAAACAGTTTTAGTTTCACAGCTTGGTGGTCTTGCTACTTGTCCTCCCTGATGAGTTTGATAGGAGTTCGCGGAATCTGGTGAAGGAACTGTGGTTCGCAATTCGAACTCGGCATCCGTTTGGATGGCGATGAAGAAGCGTTTCTTTTACTGAAGTTTCGTGAGAACCCCATAGGGCTTTGTTAAGGTGACTGCACTATGTTAAAAAAAACTCCATTAAAGTCGTTAGAAAGGACTTATAATTTGACAGCAGTTGCGTTCCATGTCTGATGTTGAAACTAGAGCAGTTTAAGTCCAGCTTTGTTTTTGTTGTTTGTTCGTTATCCGTTTTTCCGTTATCCGGCGATTTTTGGGCAAAATTATCCGTTATCCGTTATCCGGGTTTGAAAAATTTGTTATCCGCTCATCCCTGGTGATGACTAGTTTCGGGTATTTCGTCAGCCTCATCAGATGGCTGCGTCAAGCAATAGCTGTCCATCTTCATTCTCAAATAGGTATACATTAACCAGTACTGAAAATCTGGCTGGCTCGGAAACAGGTGTCTGCTTCATTAATGGCTATAACCTCTCTTCTAGATCTGGGCATTCTCTTGACTGACTGGGAACCGAGATTCGGTAGATTGACCATTAGCCCTATCCTGCAAACCTTAATCATAGTTGATAGGCTTCGTTGAGGTTCTATTAAGTACTCCTACTAACCCAGATGATCCAGGCTAGAAAATTTCATACGAAACAGTTGCTCTTCAAATTAAAATATCAAGCACATACCTAATCCTCAAGACTCATGAAACTTATTGAATTGAAGCTGTGACGAAGCTAGACATCGAGCCCGCGTCTGAGAAAGTCATTAGCAAATGTGCTTCGAGATTTGGCAGAAGTAGGCATGTCAAAGGTTTTGGAAGCCGTTTTTGAATGCGAAGTTATATCTATCATTGTTTCTGGGCGAAACGTTCCTTCTGCGGCGAATTAGATCTCAATATTAGCCTTATCAACCCTCACAGGCGTGCGTGTTCCAGTCTTATTCTATTCAGTTGGAGGATTTTCGTTATGGTTTGTGAGATTTTCTCCACTACTGGTAAGAGACGTCTTTTCCGTCCCCTTTTGAATGCTCTCTTCAAGTTGCCTGTTCAAAAAATCGATATTTGGGATCAGTATCTATGATCTATGCGATCAAGTGAAAAATGCCCTGTAAATGTTAACAATGTTGATTCGATGAGCTGTATTCGGGATGTGTCCTTTGGGTGTAATGATTACTCACGATGGAGGAGGTCCGCCTGCCGACCAGAATATACGCCATCAAATCAACATTTTTAAAATCTACTGGGCGCTTTTCTTTTCATTGGATAGAACATGCGATGCTGATCCCAAATATCGAATTCATTGCACAAAGCACGCAATTTACAGAGCTCTACAAAAAAGTGGCGGAAAGGCGTTTTTTGCGTCCCCCCCCCCTCCCCCAAAGACCGAAAGGTACGGCCGGTATTGTAACCGAAATTGGTTCTCCACGAGTGGACCAAAATGACAGCGATTTTGATTAGAAGTGGCGCGCTTAAGTGCTGGGCGCACTCGTCGTCGTTGACAGAAAATTTTGAACAAGTTACTTGCAAGCTGAATGCAGGTCATAGATTGCCTCAAACTAGTCATTCGTAAGCTGCTGCTAGCTAGCACAAATGTCGCATGTAAGTTACACGAAGACACCTGCTGGTCATTCGTAAGCTGCTGCACGCTAGACAAGATGTCGCACTTAAGTTACACGGGGACCCCTGTAAGTCATAGGTTTGTTCTCGTAGTATAAATCTAGTTTAGATCTAAACTAACGGATTATAAATGTATTCGTTTACACGGACCTTGGTCCCTTATGTTTTGTGAAAAGTTTATAAACGGTAATAAAATAAGCGGTAGCATAATGACTTCCGACGGCCAAATTTTGATAAAAATGAAACTCAATCTTTGCTTTACATATATTTCCCACCATATATATACTGAATAATACAGCGTGGTGCAAGTCTAGAGTGGAAGCGAGGTTACAGTACAAACTGTCACAGCTGTCAACAGATTTTCACCAATCTCTACCATTAACGTTCATTTCCATTTTTTAAACATTTGTTTTTAACAGCAACAGTCTGATCCAAGGAACTCATGAATATAGTCCTATTGTGGCGTAAACGAAGAATAGGATACTAGAATGGGAATTGAAATGACAAGAAAGTGCCGAATGTGGACAACGAGAAAATCACTGCTTTGCCAGATAACTGCCAAAGAAAATTGCCCACATGGGTCTCCACGCCAGCGCTTTCCTACTTGGTGGGAGCGGCTTAAATATGTGCATGTGGAGATTCTTCACAGCAACGCTCATTTATTTTGTGTTCTCCGCACCAGACTGCTACTACAAACTTTAAATATGAAAATGAAAAACGCTGATGGAAGTTAATAAAAATCTGATGTCTGAAAGTCTTGTACTCTTAGATGAGAACAAAGATGTATTATAAGGTATTTCAAGGTATTGTAAAAAGTGCCAGGCAAGGATGAGGAGAAAATGTTCCCCGGCTAGACAATCTCATTAGCAGTTCAGCATCAGCTATCTATCTTCAATCCCTGTAAGAAAAAAGAATTTGCGTTCTCGAGAGCGTACAAAACAATTTACACGGAAGTTAGTTATGAGGTGTTACGGAGTGGATCACCTTCATATCCCCGGAGGGAATGACAGATCTAAAATTCTTGGTCTCTCATCACTTTATAAAAGAAGGAAACTAGCTGAACCCTTAATGAGATTACAAAATTCTCACAGGGGAAGTGTCTATAGATCTAATAACATTTTTTTGGTCATACACTGTCAAGAAGTAGGAGAGGAAAAACAATGCTGTACGTCTCGGTTGCTAGAACACGGATTAGATCATGTCTCATCACATACAGGTGTCTGAATGTGACGAACTCGTTACTAGCCATAAGTGACAACCTTCTCAGTTTGTCTAAAAATGCATTTAAAACGTTCGTTAGGAGAAAAGTCACCTTCGATCCGCCTTGATCTTGTCGTGTTTTTTATTTCTTTTGGGATGTGTACATTGTATAATGTATTTTTGCGTGTTAGTGCATAGTTTAAATAAATAAACAAATAAATAAATAAATAAGCAGCTAACAGACGCTGCTTTTTGATACTCCGCCTAAAGCTCCCTTTAAAAAGGCGGATCCGGAACGAAATTTTATCAACTACGAGAAGGACCGTTCTGGAAATCAATGATTGAAAACACTCCAGCAAAAAAGTGCTCCGCTAATCGGTGAGACGCGGACGGAATGTGTGCAATACCGTTCCAGAGAATAAGCGAAATGCTGCACAACACAAATTCACGGTACACCTCCCCCCCCCCCCCGCTAGAATGGATCCCATAAAACTGTTGGAAGTGGAAGCCAACTTTCCAAACCAGCACCCTCTTCTCTTTTCTCAGACACATTTTTTCTGTTTAAAATCGTACTTATCCCAATGATAGGTTGCTATAGCTATGTCTTCATTGTTTTATATTTTATGTTTTTGAAGAAAAACAAAGGCGTGAATAGGGCCGGGGGAGGGTCAGCACGTTTTGGGCTCTCTGGATGTAATAAGAGAACGTAAGTATGCAACCCTCTCTAGACTTGCTTAAACCCTTCATTCGCATTGGTATGACTAAAACACTGAGAGAAGGTTCCGACGACAAAATTAGAAATTGGCAAAACAGCCATCTCTATTCATTTATTTCATAGCAGCCGTCAGAGCGGCCTCTCGGACGACTGTCAGCTTAACGGCTTCGTCGTGGTAATAACTTCTCATCATCAATTGTAGCTGCCACCCATGTCATGGTTTCCTCAGGAAGAATACCTTAACTACGTTGACCGGGGCAAGTTATAAAAAAATAGAAAAAATGAACGACATCCACAGAAAATCGATGATCTGATCAATATCGATTGAAGGCGATCGGTACTTCGAAAGCCAACCTCAGATTCGCGTTCAGCGACCTCGATTACCCCACGGCTGAAGTTTCGAGCGGCTTGGATGACATCCACAGAGAATCGAGAATTTGATCAATACTCACACTGGAATAAAGGAAGATTACAGAAGGGAGGGCAAGACTGTTCGGCTCGGCAGAAGGCAGGCGTCGGCGGAATGACGCCACTCCGGTTTGAACAGATATACCGCACGACCGCGCGCGTACGTATGTTGTACTCCGGCGGAAGCATCTGCGGACGGGCGGGAATCGCGCCGAGATTCCTCACCTGGCCAATGGCCGCGTCCCGCTACGCCCGCCGTCCGCGAATCGCCGCCGACAGACGAGAGGGCTGTTATACTTCCCGACCGCCGGACGGCAGCTGTCCGCGGTGCAGGCACCGCGGAAGGCTGTTATCCCGCGGAGTCGGGCGCCAAGACGCGCTCCAATCCGACGCTAGCCGCCCCGGCTCGATGATCCGCGGACGTCCCGAGGATGTTTTCGCGGAAAAAACAAACAAAAAACATAACATAGGCCTGAGGACGCGTGCGTAATGTTTCAAACTAATTAGACGCGAAATGCAAGTTTAAAATTCCTGGGGGCAACCTTGCAAGTTAATTAACCGCGAGGAAAAAGTCACAAGTAACTTGTTTTCGAGGTCTAAAGGCGCAAATAACTTGTTTTGGAGCTGGAGCTCATAAGGCACATGTAACATGTTCAACATTTTCTGAGTATGGCACACTTCGCTTCAGCGTTGACGCCCGGCGTCAGCGCGCGTCAACGCTGACTTCAGCAGCTTCACCGAATGAACTCCTGAAACTTACCTCTGATGTCACATGAGCGAGACGAGTCCGATTTTGATCAGGGAGCGCACAATGTACCGGTGCATATTATTGAGTTTGTGCCCTCAAAGCCTGTCCTATAAGTAGCGAACGACAGTGCGAACGTCCAAAATTTTCTTCCACGCATAGCTACATAGCAGGTCGCAGTTGAACGTCCTCTAGATTAATACTGCATTTCCGCTATATTTTTTTGTTTTTGTTTTGTTATTTGGATAAAAATAGTGCTGATGTGGAGTGCTCCTCGACTAGGATGTGTGCAATAAGATGTAGAGCAGATCTCAGCAGAGAAGAATAATGCCACTTATACATATTGTACAATAAATTAAGAATTACATTTTCAGAGTTTCTTTCGGTAGTAAGCCTTATATTGGGGATGTCATGGCCAGTTTGTTAGACCATCGACAACAAACGCTGCAATTACCTAGTCATGAGCTAAGCTGGAGGCTCCGCTCCAAGTAAGGGAAACGTCAGACCTTAAATTGAGCCTTCTGTTTGCATTGTCAATGTTAATTGCAATGTTGTATTCGTTCACGCCGAAATTGGCAAATTGTTGAAAGTCGTGTCCGAGAACGGCAATGCACTGACTTGGTTGTCGATTGCCTTTCATGAGTCATCGAGGTCAAAATACGCATCCGACCAACGATCTCCAAGACATTGTGTAGCGCTCTGCTCAGAGTGCGTGGCGCACTCTGAACAGAGCGTAAAATGGACTGCAGCTTTCGGGGTCAGCTGAGCGAGGGTTGGCAATGGTCCAGTGTCGACACCAGAGAGAGAGAACGACCTCCCTCACCGCAAACATGCCCTGTCGAGCACGCCCCGCCCCGTTTTTGACGCGCAAAAACCGCTGTCGAGTGTGCCCAGCCCTTTACCCGAGCGCCATGCCTAAGCGGCGGAAGAAACGTCTGCGTCTCCAGATTTCGCAAGGTCGCCACTGGACCCTCGAACAAGAAGAGAGGGTTGGAATGGCGGGGCAGGGGTCGAGGGAGAGGCCGTGCGTTCCTCGAGGGTTGTCTTCTAGCCTTTTAGCCCATGTTAAAAAGTCAGTTCTATTCTGTCACCAGCTCTTAGCCGGCGACCAATTTCAGTGTCTTTAAGGTCGGCTTCATCGACTACATTGTACATCCCCTGTACGAGACGTGGGCCGATCTGGTTTATCCGGACGCGCAGAACATTCTTGATCAGCTGGAGGAGAACCGCGAATGGTACCAGTCGCGGATCCCTGAGGAGACCGAGTCGGCCCGTACGGACAACTCGTAGTGAGGCTCCATTGTTACTTGCCTGCTGTATCGGTCGGGTCGTTTAATTTACGCTTAGCTCTGTGTTTCATCTTTCACGTACACTGTGTTCATGTATGCATGCATAGTTGTTCATTGCCGGGTGTCTGTCTCTGCAACCTGCGGTCTCTCTCTATTTATGTGGTCGGACTCTTCCCGGTTCGTCCGTCCCTTGTTCTCCTAGGAGCGATTGTCTTCCGCAGCCATTACCGCTAGATTCCCAAATCCGTAGGTGCTTCGCGTCTGTCACTTTTGCGTCCGACGCCGTGTGGGGCCGACTGTCTCCTTGAGGTCCCCAGTAGCGGCTGTCTGACTCTCTTCGCTCTCCCCGTTCTCTCCAATCTCCGTCGTCGCACGCGCTTTACTCGGCCAGTTCTGCCAAAATCTCCGACTTTCCCATTTTGTCGCAGCTCCGCTGACTTGTTCATCGTGTTCTCATGTTCTAGCATTAAATCGTTTCACAGCCTATATTGTGATAATTATATTCGATGTTTGTCATCGCCGCTCCTCATCTTCGCTAAGGTGATGAGAGCGAGCATAATACTGAAGCTTTAAATCAAGTACCAATGCCATGCACTTAATAAATTTCTATCAAATAAAGTTTTATGTCAACACGTTTTTTGTTAAAATCTGGCTTAACGGCTTAACGGAATGTTCCGGAAATTCAACGAATTCCTAAAATGATTTTTTGGTTCTCGTAATAAATCGACGATCCATCGACAAATTTGCCGATCTCGATCTATTAGGTTGTAAGGGAAGTATACCGCCGCTTGTGCAATTTTTTCACATTTATTTCTTTCGTTTCGTACATGCATCAACTAACGAGCAAATGCACCATTATTATCTAGAACATTTTGCCATTTGTCAAGCGATTTGAAGATCCCGCCTCCGTAGAATTCCTGCGGTTTTGGCGAGAAAAAAAAACTCAGCGAGGCACTTTTCAAGTTGCTCCCTGTTGTCAATTTGTTTCTCTTGCAAATAGTTCGACAACGTAAGAAACAGGTGGCAGTCCGTTGGAGCAAGCTCCTGTGAATACAGGGAACATGCCATGCGAAATTTTCCTGAGTCTCCCTTGCGACGTGTGGTCGCGCATTGTCGTGAAGGAATACGATGTTGTCTTGTTTTTCACGAAGAGCTGCTTCAACGCGATCCACAACTACCTGCAGTAGACATCGCTAGTGAGAGCAGTGCTTGCAGGTAGGAACTCCCAGTGGCCCCTTTGCAATCCCAGCAGACACTGAGCATTAGCTTTTTTGGGCGAAGTTCCGGTCTTGGCGTGGGAATTCTTGCTTCGCCGCTGCTGAGCCACTGACGCTTTTGCGTGTGCTTAACGTGGATTACCCACTTTTTGTCTCCATGGACCAGGTTCTCGAGCAAGAACAATTCCGCCGTAAAGTCAAGTTCATGCAGGCATTCTGGCGCACCTGCAGCTGGTGGCCGCTAACTTCATGCGTTATCCATGCCCCATGTCAGCATGTCTTCCCAAGGCCACGCAGGTGTTGTGCTCTGGTGGTGTGACCACACTTGAGTTCCTCTGCCAGTTGCATTTGGTGTCTGATCGGCTTAATCCGACTGGACATCAGGTGCAATTCTGGGAATTGCCGACACTTTTGCTTAACGTCTCACATACATCTTTACACGCAAACGTCATGAGGCCTGTGATGCTTCAATGGTGTAATCCATGTACTGCACACGTCCTCACACGCAAATGTCAGGACGATAGTGACACGGTGTAATCTATGTCCAATGTACGTATTTATGCGCGGCCTTCGGGGAATAAAATGATGGGATCTTTTCTTAAGACGGGGGAGGAACCCCTCGCAGCCATTTTGGAGACGGCAAAATTGAAAGTGAACTCAGCTGAGACTGAGACTACGCACCGAGCTGGCCTACAAGCGGACCTTTCCATGCATTTAAATATGGTAGGCCATCCTGCTTATTTCGTAAATTGCTCTCAGCTGTAGACCAAGATTGGTAACATCCTTCTTGTGTTTGTTCCCTCTTTCCAGCGTGCCTCCCTCCGACAAGGATAGATACGACTAATGAGCTTTGAATGAACATGATTATTCTGGTTTGCCGTTGTTTCTAGTGTCTAACTTCACGCAAACAGAATTTTTGCTCTTAATTTGTTAAAATAACCGTTCTAATACATAGCACGACCTTATCTCGAAGACACTGGAAAATAGCTGGCTTCAGCATTTCAAAATAAGCTCGACTTCATTTTTATACAAGTAGTCCATATTTTGATAACTTTTAAGACTCTCCATGAATCTAAGGGGTCGTTTAGTGTGCGCGCGACGCGTGACGCGATGACATGTATAGTGGCCGGATTGATTAATCGCGTCGCTCGATCAATGTGGCCACTACATATGCATCGCGTCGCGCTTCGCGCGCACACTAAACGACTCCTAAGGGTCCAAAGGAATGTTCTAACCATCATTAAACTGCATTGATAAAGTTCGAACGTTGTGATCCGCTGTTGCAGTAGAGGGTAGGACAGAAATGTTGCATAGGACAAGGACCAAAGTGGGGATTATCCGAAGACTTGGATTACCTCGAGTAGTTCTCTCACCTTGTTGGATGTGTTTTCCAAAATCTGCCGCTTAGACTTTGCACCTTAACCCAATCGATATCAAGGTTGGAAATTGCGCAATACTATCAAATGGTGTTCTAAAGACAGTTTCAGCAATGAGTCGATGACAGCATTGTCTTGCAAAGTACGATGACTTCCAAAGTGTTATGCGAAAAATCAGAAAGAATTTCTGTATCTTATATATGCTCGATACCCATATTTTTGTTGTGAACAATAAACTGGTTTCAAGATTGGACAAGAAGAGATCAATGTGGGGTATCCTATTCAGCAGGCCATGAGATTTGAGCAGGGAGCTACCCATGTTCGAATTTCGATGAGTCTTGGCATAGCGTTGTAAAACTGTTTGTGTTCTTGTTTTAGCCGATCACCAAGATAGATCCAATTTTATTCGGCTTACGTTTCGGCGAGTTTCGCCTCCTCCAGAGCCTGGAATAGTCAGAAACATCTACAACACTACCAGCCCAAATATCATTCCAAAGTACGGGGTACTAATCTCAACGAAATGGGGACACGACCGCACCACAGTTTTTAATGGACGACTAACCTTCATGGTGGATACCGAAGCGGACCACCAAACTCCCGCAGATGGACATAGACGTGGATGAATGGGCTCCAGCCCAAGACCACCCGACTTAATCACCCAGTGGATAAAATTATGAACGTAGGAAGTTACAGAGTTGTGCGAAGGGTGCCAGCTCTTGTGTTACCACCAAGCACTCCTCCTTCCGGTTTACCCGAGGGGTAATGTCAATAACCCTCAACGCATCGTGGAGATCGGTGTTGTGAATACATTTGCGTATCTCCCACTTCTCTGAGATAAAAGGCACGCAGAAGGGTATTTCGCACGTTCTTCCTCTTGACGAACAACGTGGCTGGCTCGCGGCCTTCGTCTTGTACGCCAGTGCTGCCCTGGATACCCATTACTTTGCGGAATATCGAGTGCCATATTCACCGAGAACAACTTCTGTTCACCGTCACACGAAGATGTGGCGGTTCGAAACATATTTTTAATGATGCCGTTCTTGGTACTTGAGGGATGAGCAGATTGACATTGAATGAGGATGTTTTGTTACTTGGCTTTCGGTACCACCGCGTTCTGATACTACCGTGAGCAAGGTGGACTTGGACGTTGAGGAAAGCAAGCCATCTTTCTGAAAGTTTTTCCCGTGTGGGCTTTATATGCTTGGACTGTTGATTCAACAGCTCAAAGCAAGCGTTCATCTCATATTGAGTGGAGCACATTATAAAGAAATATATATACCTACAGTAAAATATAGCCGTTCGTAATATATTCCATGTGCGACTGTCCTTGAATCTCTTCATGTCCTAGAACAGTATGGCAGGTAGTTGTCGAGCTGTCGTGCCAAGATTGATATCGAACGTTTATTCGGCTTACGTTTCGGCGTAACCGCCTTCTTCAGAGCCTGGAAAAGACAAGGGGAGTCAGATAAATTACCCGTCCAAGAGTCATTCTAAGTTTCAGGTATCTCAGAAGCTAAAGGGATAAAGAGAGGAACCGTAGGGAAGACAGCCCAACTGACAGTGACTTATATAAACAGCCGAAGGCTGTGGAGTCACCCTTCAGATGGAGATAAATGTGGGTGAATGAGGTCCTCCCTTCGAGTCAGCCCCTCAGCGACCTTCTGGCTGGCGCCCTCCGGGGTCAAGCCCACAGAGGTCGGCAAATGGAGTCAACTCCTGGATTATGGCCACCCGTTCCTCCTTTCTATTGATTGCGGGGTTCTTGAACGCAATCCACAGCGCCTCCAGGTCCTTGCGCACTGCGATGTCGACCTCACGAGCCAGGATCGTCACCGCCACTCGAACCACTGCGCCACTATGACTTCGCAGCCTGTGTTCCCCCAAGGGTCTATCGACTTTGCTCCTGTTGAGCCCATCCACATGCTCCTAAAACCTTATCCAAAGTGGTCAGCCCGTCTCACCAACGTATTCCTCCTTGCATTCAATGCAAGTTATGAGGTATACTGTTCCTGAAACCCTACAGTCGCCTTCGCTGCCAAATAGGCAGACCACGCAGGAGGGCGTTTTACAAGTGCAGTCATAAAGACGGTTCCTCACCAGTTGCGCCTAGACATTAGCCGGAGGCACCTCAACGACCCTAACGATGTCACCCAGGTCAACACGCATTCCCGTACTTGAGCACTGAGAGCGTCCGAGATAAAAGGTACCGTGAAGACGATTTGACCACGCAATTGTGCCCTGTGTATGCGTGCTGGTGCCCGTGGTTGACGCCTCTGGGCATGTTGTGGGCAACATACTCGTTGGATAAGGCAATGCGAAATGTCATTTCCCTAGATGAGGACTTGAACTCGCTTTTTGGGAACATCAAAGCAGCTGTTTGGAACATATTCCGGCCAATGGCCTTCTTAGTACTATATGGGTGTGCGGAACAATAGTTCACAATGATGTTCTTGTTGCTGGGCTTCCGGTACCACCTAGTTTGGAAGATGTTCCTAGAGAGACGAATTTCCATGTTGAGGAACTCAACCAGTGACTTGTCGGTTTCTCCCTTGTGAGCTTAATATGCCCAGCCTGATGGTTCAGCAACTCGAAGCAGGCATTCATTTCGCTCTGCGTGGGACTCAAGATGAACAATCATCTATATACCGACAATACAGCAAAGGTCTGCGTTCCATTACGGGTGTCTCTACTTTTTACATGTACGCTATAGCTAGCACCGGAGCCAAGCGTTGACCCGTAGCTAGGCCTGTAATCTGCCTGTAGTACTGAATGGATCATTTGAATATGTTGCACTGAAGGCACTCGTCTATGAGCACCATTATTTCGGCAATGTTGAGTCCAAAAAGGACCATCTGGACCTAATGCTCGACAAGGATCTCGTGTACCGCTTGCATGGCTTCGCCTTTGGAGACATTTGTGTACAACGACGTGACGTCAAACGACTCCATCACGAAGGTATCTTCTACATTTGTCTCCCGGAGCTTATCTAAAAATGCGCCGGTATTAGGAAGGTGAGCTGGAATAAACCGTAGTAGCTGCGTAAGAACCAAGTTCAGCAGCCAATATATACGGTCTGCAGCACCACCAATGCCACTTATGATAAGCTTAACCTTATACAGCGAAGGGTCGCTAAGGGCACCATCTGGTGGCAACTTATGGGTCTTGACAACCCACGTCTACGTCCATCTGCGGGTGTTTGGTTATCCGCTTCGGTATCCCCCATAAAGGTTAGTCGTTCATTAAAAATTGTGATGCCGGGTCGTGTCCCTATTTTCGTTGAGATTAGTGCCCCGTACTTTGAAATAAAACGTGAGCCGAATAAAATTGGATAGCAATCTTGGTGAACGTCTGCAGCAGGAACACAAACAGTTGAACAGCGGGCATTTCATGGACGTGAGAGGTACTCCTCGTTCAGGCCGTCTTCACTACCATGTCTTTCCAGTCTGTGCCTCGTTTTCGGGTGTGATCAGAAGATTCATGGATGTTGCATCACCCTCGGCGATCCACCACTTTACAATGACTATGACGTTGTTGTCGAATGGGGAGATCTTGGTCTTGAAACCCTGTAGGCTCTTGAACTAGCTTGCTGTACTGTGTGGTAGAGCTTCGATGACCGTCTTAGACCGACTCGAATGCCTTCTTTAGGTCAATGAAGGTGGGCACTGAGAATGACTGTACTCTCACTCTTCTTGGATGAACTTCGTGACGGTGTGGGTGTGGCTGATCGCGACACCCACACCGTCATGAAATCGTTTCCAAAACCCTGCTAGTTCGTATAGCTATCCTTCATCTAGCATTCTGCTAATCTAGTCCAGTACCACTCGGGGTAACAACGTATGGACTACGAACGGTCAGCGATGATTGCCAATGTCGTGTACATCTTCGCTGGGCCTCTACGGAGATGGAAACTTGAACACTGGCAGGCAGCGTGTAAAGAGCAGTAACAACGTGCGAGGAGCAGATTTTTCCAGGATGTCATGGGCACGACAGTTTTCTACACCTGAAGGAACGACGACTACGTCCTAAATTGTATTCCATAAAATTTCAAGTGTTACTTGTAAAGGATAACTTGTGATGTGCTTTCCTTACAAGATGTTTTGAAGCGCTCTTTAAATCAGTTGCCGAATGGCAATTGAAGAATAGACCTGTCACGAAAGTAATTGTCTCTCTTCTGCACGATGCAGCGTCAGAAAGTGAAATTGTACTCTATAAAATTTTAACTCCTGTTTGACACGCAGTGATAAGACGATGTTTCTGCAAAACGACTATCTGTTTGATCAGACGCTCCGATTTATCATTTCCTTTCAGAACCGGCTTTTTAAAGCATAGAGTCCACATTTCATATAATTTTTAAAGCTTTGTGAATATTTCAGAAGCCCCAAAAAATTTTCGAGTTATGGCAGTTTATGTGCGGCTACTGTGTTCTCCGAAATTATCCATCGCAACTGAAGGATGGACTTCTCGCGGAAAAAATTTCCTACCTTCTGAAGGAAAGAACATCAAAGAGTAAAATTGTGCTTCATAAAATTTTAAGTCATGGCTATTACACAATAAAAAATTAACAAGGGAAGGATGCTAGGTGGCCATGGAACTTTGAGATAAGACGTGTATCGCTGGATGCGGCTTCGAACGCTGATTCGAAATATGTGTTCCTTTTCTGCTGTTCGCATCAATGAACGGAGTTATGGACCATTTTCATAGCAGGCTCCTTTGCCCTCTAGGTCCACTCAGAGCGGGCCAGTTACCTGAGAACGAGCTCAAGTAGGTTGAAGCTGCGCTGCCAGCGAGCAGTGGTGGCGCAGGGGACTAGAGGTGCGATGAGATGAGACGAGGTTGTTCATGGTTCGATTCCCCTGTGGTGCAGGATTTTTACACTTCCCAAAAAAGCTCTACCACGATCAACCAAAGCTCTCTATGTCAAATCGCAAAAGAAAAAGTCACCAGGAAGGACTCGCATTCATACTGACAACTTCATACTGGCACAAAGATAAATTTATCATGAATAGTTGCTACAAACATGGCGAGAAGACAAACTATGCGTTTCACTAGCAACTGTGAAATAGAACTACGAAATGTTCAAAACATATCAGCTGTTGGCAGTAACCGCAGCGGATAAAAAATACAACACTGCAGCCGGTGTAAGAGCAGTGCTCTACGATGTCGATGTCAGTAGGGAAACAGTATTGAATTGTTTATCAAACGTCCAGGGTGACTGCTGCAGGTATCCTGCAGCGTACCATGAATACGTGAGAAAAGTTCTGAATCTTGGGGCAGAAAAATGAGTGTAAATCAGCGCTACAATTCGAAGAATTGAGTCGCAGGAGTGAATTGAGAACTTTATACCGTGAGTCAATGATGATACCTTCTTCATCCTCTACCTCGATGCTCCCGCGTTGCGCATCTCGCAAGATGGATGTGAAACTGCTGGCCATCTTCTTCCCTTGCCTTGTAGGAACGAGTGAGGTATCGGAAGTACCCAGCTCCTTCAGAAGGCCTACAACGCAACGGCTGGTGAGAACATAATTTGGAAGATAAGTCGGCAGTATTGTCCTTACCGACCCCGTGTGTCGAAAAAAAAAATCATCCAGAGGTTATTTAAGGCGCTGGTCATCCACTTGTAAGTATGGGTGGTGGGATCATGGTCATCGATTTCACCCAAGCTTCGCCATTTGACAAAGAGAGTTTTGGTTGATTGTGGCAGATCTTTTTTACAAAGTGCAAAAACTCCGCACCACAGGAGAGTCGAACCATAAACCACCCCGTTTCACCGCTCCTCTGCACCACCACTGCTCTGCCGGCACTGCAGTTTCAACCCTACTTGAGCTCGCTCTCTTGTGACTGGCCCGCTCTGCGTGGACCTAGAGGGCAAAGGAGCCTGCTATGAAAATGGTTCACTCCGCATGCGCACAGCAGAAACGGAACACATATTTGGAATCAGCGTTCGAAGCCGCATCCAGCGATTTACGTCGCTTCTCAAAGTCCCATGGTTACCTAGTATCCTTCCCTTGTAAGCTTCCTCGCGATCTTCGATATGATAGGGCGGATTGTATTCAAAATTCTACTTTTACATGAAAAGTTAATTATTTTCTACCTGAAACAGACACCTATACTTAAAATTCTGCTACAAAAATTTTATCTCTTGACCCTACACAGTAAAAGAATCATAATTTTTTGTTTTAACACATTTGCTTAAGCCTGGAGCGGCTGATAGAGAAAAAACTCTAGCGCCAGGCGGGACTCGAACCCGCATCTTCTGCTTTCCGGGCGGCGATGTTCGCCTTACACCACCAGCGCTGTTTGACCGCACGTAACATCCGCGATGTCCTCCAGGTCTGTCAGCACCCACCCGTGATACGGGGATACGGAGAGTTTTGATCGCAACAAAACATCCTGTAACAACATAATTTTTTGAGTCGAACAGGTTGGATCGACCTCGCGTCGATCCTGTACCAACTCATTGAAAAAGCCAATGGTTTTGGGAAAAACACAAGAAAGAAGCTTTCTTACTATATAAGAAACAGTTTTTAACACGTTGACGACCGCGCCTTTTTCGCGTGTCTGGCGCGTGGGACCAATCGATTTTTTGGAACGCCGACAGCGTGGCATGACATCATGTCGCACGGTCTTACGCGACCGCAAAATTCGTCTCTTGGTGGAAAGCGATGATGAGGATGACGAGGTAGTCCAGGACGACGTTAATGCTGAGGCCGATATCCTTGCACTACCAGCTGACGAGGATGATGGCTCAAAAATTGAAGTAATAAAAACCGAAGCAGAAAATGAGGATGAGGAAGTTTGGAAGAGCGATTTTGAAGCCCGTACTTGGTGGGACTTTGCGACGGAGTCTGGCTTTCATGATGACGCGTTCGACTGCGTCAGGCCGATCGATCATTATCGATTATTTTTCAATGACGAACTGTTAATAGAAGCCATTACTTGACGAAAAGCTCAATAAATCAGTAACTGAAAAATGGTTTTTGGGGATTACGCCTTTTACAGCAATGTATAAAGATGAGGTGCACATAACACAAAAAAAGTTCCTTGGAAAGATCTGAATAAAACTAGGAAAATAAATTATAAGGCTGTGGCCTGACATCATGTCACACGGTCGTCAACGTGTTAAAAAGGGGTCTTCATGCGGGGCAGAGGGGGAGGGGGGGGGGGAGCGTGGAAGGGTTCGATTTTCAGGAAGTATTTCGGCAAGAATCTTCCAGAAAACGAATTCTTCCCGCTCCGTATGAAGATCCATTTTTTGAAAACTGTACTTATATGGTAAGAAAGCACACTTCCTCTATTTTTAAAGTTTGCGCCTGTTTCGAATTTCGAGTAACCAACTAAGGTATGAACATTTTGTGAAGTCCTTTTAATGGCGGTGATGCTAGATCAACCAGAGCCTAGGAGAAAAACTTTATATAATTGATCATAACTCAGTAAGTTTTTTGCCACGAACTTTTTAAAAAATAGAGGAAATGTGTTTTCCTATCATATAAGAAACAGTTTTTAGAAAAAGTCATCATGCGTGGCGGAGGAGATGGTTTTTCGGCAAAAATGGACCAGAAATCGAACCTCCCCGCCCTTGAGGATCTTTTCTTTGAAAACTGTTGCATACATGATAAGAAAGCTTTTCTCTCTGCTTTTCAAAAAGCCATTGGATTTTTGAAATTTCGTAAAACTTCTCGATTTATAACCAATTTTGTGAACGTTCAATTTCATCGCTCCATTGCCGTCGGTGCACGATTGATCCGACCGAGCTCGATCCAACCCGTTCGATTCAGAAAATTATGATTCTTCTACTCTGCATTGGTGAAGGGGTGAATTTTTTTGTGTTTTTTAGGATTCTAACTGTATAGGTGGTCCGCTTTGGGTAGAAAACATTACCTTTTTATGAAAGGTGTTATCCGCATTTCTTAATAAGTTGTTCTATCCAGGTGTGGCTTCTATATTGAAGAGAGTTGTACACAGCTTACAAGTTTACTGAGCAAGGCATGTTTGGAGAACAGGATAAAGTTCATTAATTCTTTGTACTTATTGTTGTTTAAAATAAAAAATTGCTGGCAGCAGTCCTGAAATCAAACAGGGCCGGATCAATTTCAATATTTTTTCCGGGATGTGATGGACACGATGTATGTATTTTTCCACCTGAAGGAGCGACAGCTGTGTCTCAAATTATATTCTGAAATTGTGCTGTATAAAATTGCTAGTGTCATTTACTGACGACGACTCAAGTTCTTTCCCTAGAAAAGTTTTTGAAGCGCTATTTGTATCGATGACAGAGTCCCAACCGAAGAATTGACGATGGACTTGTCACGTAAACAATCTTCTTTCATCTGAAGGGAACAACATCAGAAAGTGAAATTGTACCCTATTAAATTTTAAGCCCTGCATGACACACGGTGATAAAGTCATGCTCTTCTATAGCGATCTTCTGTATGATCAGAAGTATCGGTTTTGCGTCATTTGTCGGAAAAAATCGACCCTTCTCCCAATCACAAAGACTGCTACTTTTAGAACCTGCTTTTAAAGTACATGGCACTGCAGTATTATTTATTTATTACACGACTATGCTCGTATGCTAAATTTACGACAGAAATACAACACACACAAGAAATACAACACCGTCAACAATGTCTAATGGAGAGTTCGCAACATCTGAAGTGTCTTACTCTCGGATCGTATACGTTCACGAAGACATTTTTTGGAAGCGTTATAATTTAATCGCCAAAAATTCTTTTTGCGTAGCTTTTCATACAGCGAGAATGTCCTATGCGTGAAGAAGAAACGGCGACAGTTGCGTTTGGCAGTATCAGGGTCATAATTAACGACACTACCTCGGGTGATATATACATATACATATATATATATATATATATATATATATATATATATATCTTCTCCTTCTTCTTCACCGTTTGTCCCGCTTTGTGGCGGGCTCCGCTATTCTGGTGTCATGACGCCACCTTTCCCGATCCAGTGCTAGATCAGGGTGGAACCAGCTACAGTACCGGACGCGTCTTTTGAATAGACGCCGAAAAAACCGCACTTTTGCGGTTTTTGCGTCTTTTTGCTATAACTCGCCGAAATGTCATCCATTTAAAAAACCAAGGCTACATCTGAGCTCAAGAGATCGAGCTCTATCGTTTGGTATATACATTTCATATGAAAGGTCAAAAATGGCCAAAATTTGCGCTCCATTGAGAAGGCCGGCCGCGGACGAGTTGTCGGCCGCAAGGCGTCAAAAACTGTTGCATGGTCACAATTCCTCTAATTTAAGGTTTTTTGAGAAAGGTTGATACCGTTCGATTCGTCTCCTCGAGATCTACACAACCATATATACAACTTCGCCAAACCACTGCATTTTCGCAGTGGGTGGTCAAAAATGACTGGAGCAGACTTTTTGCTATTGGAGAAGCTTATATTCCAGGACTTGCATGTTCTCGGAGCATCTCAAGCATGGCGTAAAGTGTTTTGTCATGCCAGGAATCCTCCGAGAGGCATATCGGATCGAACCTATCAATCAAAGAGGGGGGACAGTTTGTAGAGTGGGCATTTAGGGAGTTTTATGAGAAATTCTCAGCCGCCCTACTCAGGATTTGCTGTACTCTGTCCGGCGAGACTTAGGAGTGCGCCGGGAGCAATGCATATAGAATCGAACCTATCAATCGAGTGGGGCAACCGCTCGCAGATTGCAGGCGCAGGCGTTTTCAGAGCGCAGTAACTCTGTCAAATTCGAATCGTTTCGGCTGCAGCTCCTGGGTCTTGTAGTCAGTAGAACGATCTAGTAGTACGCTAAAGTAGAGCAGGGTAGCTTAGGAAGAGGGAATGTTACAGGGGTGCGAATATGAAGGTGAGGCTTGTGTGACGTATTTTTTCCGATTTCGGTGGACCACTGCGGGAATACGCGGCAAGCTAACAGCCTCAAAACGCGTATGCGAACAGGCCGTTTAGGACACTTTACGATTACATGCTCAGAGCACCTCAGCTGCCTAAACTGCCTTAGCTTCAGCTGCCAGTTTGAAGCGGCAGAAGATAGCAGTTAGAGTTTCTTGCGCTCTTACTCGGCCAGAATTGAGTCTTCGACACTCGCAGCTCTGTTCACCATGAAAAGCGCTATCGAATGGTTCCAATTTCGACCGGTTTCGGGAACATCGATTTTTTGACGGTTTCCCATCGAGGACGAGGCCGCTCGAGACCGCTGCCCGCGGCAGGCGGACTATACATTTGTCCTTGGGAAAAAATTTCGAATTTCGAATGATCGAATAATATTCGATTTTCAAAATTTCGAATTTCGAATGATCGAATAATACTCGATTTTCAAAATTTAGAATTTCGAATGATCGACTAATATTCGATTTCCAAAATTTCGAGTCTCGAATGATCGAATAATATTCGATTTTCAAAATTTCGAATTTCGAGTGATCGAATAATATTCGATTTTCAAAATTTCGAATTTCGAATGATCGAATATTATTCGATTCTCAAAATTTCGGATTTCGAATAATCGAATTTCGAATTGTCGAGTATTCGAATAATCAAATGAACACCTTACTTATTGTGTTCACCCAATGATTGACATTTACTTATTTTTGATTACCCACTGTAAACTGCGTTCGACAGAGCGGCATATACGAAGGCTTCAGATTGTCATTACTCTTCTACCAGTTGGTTAATTGCGAAAAGGATCGGAGGACCGAACCGAGGCTGTGGAAATCGGTGTCCAGGCTCAGATGCCGTTGTTCAAGTGCCGCGAAGGCTGCTCCATCCATTTCCTTCACGAGACCAAAAGACGGTAACAAAGCTATAATGGAGCACCCTTGCTTCCCTAAGAATTCGTGCCCCGAGAAGAGAGAAACACCTTGGATAGGCAGAGCTAGATTGTTGTAGATCTTGCTCCATAGCTTACTGCCTTTCCTTAGGTTATACCGAAGCTTCTAGGTGGTAAAAGAATGGCTAGCACGGACGAAGAAGTAACACAAAGGCGATCTGGTGCGGAAAAGGCACATTGGAGGCTCATGAATGGTTCAGTCTGTGTTCTGGCCCCGTTGAAGAGCTTC
Organism: Heligmosomoides polygyrus polygyrus; assembly: GCA_947396885.1. Classification (NCBI taxonomy): domain Eukaryota; kingdom Metazoa; phylum Nematoda; class Chromadorea; order Rhabditida; family Heligmosomidae; genus Heligmosomoides; species Heligmosomoides polygyrus. Next base: position 44,115,791 of record OX377202.1, on the reverse strand, counting down.
GCTTCACATGTAAGCAAACGGACCCGAAGTCCATGGTTGTAACCTAATCTGATAAGACACTACGACTTGGGTAGTGTTATTGCGAAAATGTGGATGACTCGCTTTCATAGGAAACGGAGTATTACTTGCTCTTGTACTCCATAGCGCTTGTTTGCTCTTACTCTGCTTGCTCTTACTCTCTTCTTTAACGACTTTGCTGGCAGAAAGCAGGAGCTTCCCGGGCTCCGGAAATTGCTACCTCCCTACCGAGGCTCCTTCCGGCATTAATCGTTCCGTCTTGTACTTGCGGTAGAAATACAAAACGGAGATCCTCCCGTAGCATACCGAAGACAAAAGCGTCATTGAACAGCCACAACCCGATTCATTTGTTATTCACCGACTCACGTGACTGGCCGCAGGACGCTCGATGGCGTTCGAAGAAAGCAGGGACGCAGCGGAGGTCCGCGTTTGCCCGCGCTTACCTCGTGTCGACTAACAAGGGAAGTGTCTGAAGCGTATGTCTGAACGGGAAGAGCGAGTCATATAGGGGGAATCTCCACCCCTCAATTAGTATAAAATGTGTTTATTTTTTGCCAAGTCGCTAAAGCCAAGGAGTAGGGGGAGTAGGGGTTGTTGTAGTTACAATGAAATCGGCGCCTCACGAGTTCGGCGGTCTTGTATGCCCGCGATGCCTCTGCCGCAAGCGGGTCGCAGCGCAGTGGATAGAGACGTTGTTTCATGCGAGGGAGATCGAGGGTCCAACTCTCCTGCGCTGCTGCACTTTTGCATTTCAAGTCATTGTTGAGATTTGATGGATTCTGACGTCTATACCATTTCAGAGGTTTTCTACTAATTTCTCCAGCTGCATGCTGTGGTATTCAACATAATGATGTATAAACGTTCAACATCAGTGATACACAGGCACAACGTACATGAAGAAGAAGCACTGGTCACAATACGGATGGCGTATAAAGGCTACAGGCTCCTCACAGTTTGTTTCCCTAGATGAACCGATGACCTCGGGTAAAACTATCCTGCTCGGGTTTTCAAAGACCAGGACGCGACGTCGTAAGTGGTTCCAATGAAGAAACGAGGTCTATGGATCAAACTGGCGTTAACGGTTATCGATACACTCTTTCCCTCATCTTTGGCTGTCAACTGGAAATCAGAGGGAGCTGAAGGTTTCATACCTAGCACCAACAATGTCCGCCGATGCTGCAGTGGTGATCCACCTAATTACGCGGAAGTGTGGCCCACCTTTAGGCAATGAACCTTCGAGGGAAGAAATCAAGCTGGCCGAACGGATGGCCAGCATACTCGAGGACTTCGAAGCACGTCAACTTGAAGTGACGAAGACGAACAGCTGGAAGTGGTGGAAGAAGAAGATTGAGATCAGCAAGATGAACTGATAGACGTGGAGAGGCAAGTAAGCAGTGGACATATGATAACGTTTTCGAGTGGAACGATTTCACTCCCACGTCATTGTGCACGACCCTGCTTTTGACCTGCAAAAACGGGACCACATCCTTAAGGTAGATGTCGAAGCTGCTAGTAGCTGAAGGAGAACGGATTTGTTATAATGACATTGAAGGTGATGTCGCTGGTATACCTGTGAGGAGCCTGTAGCTTTTATACGCTGCTCGATTGTGGCCAGTGCTTCTGTTTCATGCACTTTGGGCCTGTGCATCACTGGTGTTGAACGATTCAAATCAGTTTCTTAAAGCCTCAATTGGTTGGTACCGAGGATAGAAGCCGTTACAACGATGTTTTGTTGCGATCAAAACTTTGGGCCTTTGCATCACTGGTGTTGAACGATTCAAATCAGTTTCTTAAAGCCTCAATTGGCTGGTACCGAGGATAGAAGCCGTTACAACGATGTTTTGTTGCGATCAAAACTTCTAGCGCCAGGCGGGACTCGAACGCGCACCTCCCTCTAAGAGATTGATAAAGAATATTCGAAATTCGATTATTCGAAATTCAAAGCCTTCGAATATTCGAATAAACGAATAATTCGAATATTGGACTTTCTCGAATATTCGAATAAACGAATAATTCGAATATTGGACTTTCTCGAATATTCGAATAAACGAATAATTCGAATATTGGACCTTCTCGAATATTCGAATAAACGAATAATTTGAATATTGGACTTTCTTCGAATAGTCGAATATTCGAATATTCAAAATTCGAATTTATTCGAAATTCGACTATTCGAAATTCGAAAAGGACAAAGGTATAAGGCGGACGGTGACGTCATCGAAAATCGATATCTTCAAATTGTGCCATGCTTGATACCATTCGATAGAGCTTCTCATGCTGAATTGAACGGTGTTATCAAGAGCAGACAGAACTGTAATCTGGGCGAGTAACAGCGAGGAGAACATCGACCGTTGTTGTGCTAAATTGCACGCGCGGGCGTGATCTGAGTGCAATAACTCTGTAACGTTTGAATCTTTCCGGCTGCGACTTGTGGATTTTGTAAGAAATGAATGTCAAAGAAGTGCGTTGAAACATAGCGACGTAGCTTATGATTGTATAAAGTTACAGCGGTTCGAAAATATAGGTAAACCTTGTGTGGCACGATTTTTTCCGATTTCAGTCGACCACTGTTGAGACGCGCGATCAGCTAATGGCCTACGAATGCGTAGGCTATCAAAGCGGTTAAGCTGCTTTACGATGAAGTGCCCATAGCTCCTCACCTGCCTAACCTGCAATAGTCCCAGCTGGAGGGCAGCGGCGATGTTTCTTCCGCCCTTACTCACCCAAATTTGGGTTTTTGACGCACCAGATGGCACCGTTCTGCTCAGCTCGAAAAGCTCTATTGAACGGTATCAATCTCGGCCAATTCCGGGAAAATTGATTTTTTCACAGTTTCCCTAGGGGGCGAGGACCCTCTTTGCTGACCCTGCCCGAACGATGACATTGATTCATCGAAAGTCGACGATTTCGAAATTGGCCAAATTTTCTTGCCCAAACTTCGTCCAAAATCGTTTAGGGGTTATTTGGAGCGCTGATTACGAATCCGACGTCCGTTTTTGAAAATTCCGCCGACTTCGATAGGTTTTGGATTTCTTCTGGATAAATGAGGATGGCCTTGTCAGGAACACCGATTTTGCTCAAACTTCGTCCAAGGGCAGGATCATTCGGGGTGCCAAATAGGATGCCGAAGTCCATTTGGCCGACTATGGCAGGAAACCACCCATACCGATAACTGAGGGTGGTCAGTGATCCTGACCCTACCAAGGTCAAATGCCTCTAACATGCCCATATCGGCAGAATTTTCAAAAACGGACGTTGGATTCGTAATCAGCGCTCCAAATAACCCCTAAACGATTTTGGACGAAGTTTGGGCAAGAAAATTTGGCCAATTTCGAAATCGTCGACTTTCGATGAATCGATGTCATCGTTCGGACAGGCTCAGCGAAGAGCGCCCTCGTCCCCTAGAGAAACTCTGAAAAAATCAATTTTCCCGGAAGTGGCCGAGATTGATACCGTTCGATAGAGCTTTTCGAGCTGAGCAGAACGGTGCCATCTGGTGCGTCAAAAACCCAAATTTGGGTGAGTAAGGGCGGAAAAAACATCGCCGCTGCCCTGCGCATCTCCAAAATGGCAGCTGGGACTAATGCAGGTTAGGCAGATGAGGAGCTATGGGCACTTCATCGTAAAGCGCCTTCGCTGTTTTGATCGTCCGCGAGTTTACATGCCGTTAGCTCGCCTAGTGTACCCGCAGCGGTCGACCGAAATCTGAAAAAGTCGTGTCACACAAGCCTCACCTGCATCTTCGCAGAGCTGTAACTTGGTCTAGTCATAAGCTACATTGCTGTGTTTCAGCGTGCTACTAGATCATATTACTGCCTACGGAATCCACACGTTCCAGCCAGAAAAGATTTGAAGCTGACAGAGTTATCGCGCTCCGAACACGCCCGTGCGTGCAGTTTAGCACAACAACGGTCGATGTTCTCCTCGCTCTTACTCGCCCAGATTACAGTTCTGTCTGCTCTTGATAACACCCTTCAATTCAGCATGAGAAGCTCTATCGAATGGTGTCAAGCATGGCACAATTTGAAGATATCGATTTTCGATGACGTCACCGTCCGCCTGCCGCGGGCAGCGGTCTCGAGCGGCCTCGTCCTCGATGGGAAACCGTCAAAAAATCGATGTTCCCGAAACCGGTCGAAATTGGAACCATTCGATAGCGCTTTTCATGATGAACAGAGCTGCGAGTGTCGAAGACTCAATTCTGGCCGAGTAAGAGCGCAAGAAACTCTAACTGCTATCTTCTGCCGCTTCAAACTGGCAGCTGAAGCTAAGGCAGTTTAGGCAGCTGAGGTGCTCTGAGCATGTAATCGTAAAGTGTCCTAAACGGCCTGTTCGCATACGCGTTTTGAGGCTGTTAGCTTGCCGCGTATTCCCGCAGTGGTCCACCGAAATCGGAAAAAATACGTCACACAAGCCTCACCTTCATATTCGCACCCCTGTAACATTCCCTCTTCCTAAGCTACCCTGCTCTACTTTAGCCTACTACTAGATCGTTCTACTGACTACAAGACCCAGGAGCTGCAGCCGAAACGATTCGAATTTGACAGAGTTACTGCGCTCTGAAAACGCCTGCGCCTGCAATCTGCGAGCGGTTGCCCCACTCGATTGATAGGTTCGATTCTATATGCATTGCTCCCGGCGCACTCCTAAGTCTCGCCGGACAGAGTACAGCAAATCCTGAGTACGGCGGCTGAGAATTTCTCATAAAACTCCCTAAATGCTCGAGAACATGCAAGTCCTGGAATATAAGCTTCTTCAATAGCAAAAAGTCTGCTCCAGTCATTTTTGACCACCCACTGCGAAAATGCAGTGGTTTGGCGAAGTTGTATATATGGTTGTGTAGATCTCGAGGAGACGAATCGAACCAACCTTTCTACCTTTCTATCAACCTTTCTCAAAAAACCTTAAATTAGAGGAATTGTGACCATGCAACGGTTTTTGACGCCTTGCGGCCGACAACTCGTCCGCGGCCGGCCTTCTCAATGGAGCGCAAATTTTGGCCATTTTTGACCTTTCATATGAAATGTATATACCAAACGATAGAGCTTGATCTTCTGAGCTCAGATGTAGCCTTGGTTTTTTAAATGGATGACATTTCGGCGAGTTATAGCAAAAAGACGCAAAAACCGCAAAAGTGCGGTTTTTTCGGCGTCTATTCAAAAGACGCGTCCGGTACTGTACTTTCATATGTAACGTATCAGCCCATCGCTGCTTCTGGCGCCCTCTAGGCCGCCTTCCTATTACCTCAAAGTTAAGGCCTATCTTGCGGACGCTGTCTTCCTTTCCACGCAAAACGTGGCCGTACCATCGCAAGCGTGCTTCGCGCATCTTGTCAGCTATCGGTGCAGAGCGAGTTTGCCGTCAGACGCGACTGCTGATCCCAGTTACTTAAAGACCGCAGTGCGTGGGAGCTCGATGCAGTCGGAGGAGGCGCGACTGTCCGACTGTGGTTCCTGGTTCGGATTTCCCGCCCAGGCCAACCAAGCCTTCCGTCCCACCGGGGTCGGTGAATTGGTACCAAACTTGTCTGGCAAGGATAGAGCGCTGACTTGTTCATCGGCTGGCCACCGCAAGTCATTGTATGGCCAAATGCGCATTCATGTCGCCTCCACGACATCCCGTAGAAGTAGAATGCGCTGGCGCATCCCAGAAGGGATTGAGTAACGTCCTTCATCCTTATCCTTGTATATATACGTATATATATATCGTAAACATTGTTAACACCAGTGCCGACTTTCCAAGAGAGGACATGGAGTTTACTGGAAATCAGACAGTTAAATTGTAAACTACGAAGATTTAAGTCATGCAGCAAAAAAAAACCTTCTCTGCTATATTATTCGATGTGATTGTGGGGCTTGATACTCAAAATTCTTGTTTTCTATGAAAACTGAATTATTTTCTGCCTAACGCAGACCACCTATACAGCTGAAATTCTGCCAGAAAAAAGTACAACTTGATCAATACACAGTCAGAAAATCATGATTTTCTTAGCAAAGCAGGTTTGATCGACCACTGGTCGACCTTGCTCCGCCTCAATGAAGCGTCAAAATTAGACCTTCACAGAAATGATCATAACTCATATACTCGTTGTAGAGAGAACGGGAGCAGTAGAGATAACGAAATGTTAGGGGAGTAACGCTTTTCAACTTCTGTGCACAATTCAGGATGGTTCAGTGGTTAGTTATTTATACGTAATGAGCAGGGAAGGGAGATAAGACTATTCATCACAACCGCGGAGAAGAAGTCTGGGGTACGCCGCTATCTTCTGGTCATGTTGATTTGTTCCACTCACGTACAATGGACTGCGTTCGCCTCCCTGGTAGAGGCATCGTCGTCGCCGACGATACTGCCGCCGGCGTCGAAACAAAGATATGTCTACATACAGAAATGTGCAAATAGCAGATTTAGCAGCTGTCGAACGGCTTTGGTAGTAGAAGTGACAGCCTGAAGGGGATTGGAGTCGGCTCAAAGTTGACGATAGGCAACGGGTTGTTAGTTGAAGGCGGTGGGAGTGATATCTGAGTACGGTTTGTGGATGGTTGAAGACAAGGGAGTATTGGTGAAGAGAGGCTCGTTGAAAGTTGAGCACTGTAAAAGGGTGAAAGTGATGGCAGGATATAGGCTGAAGGAATACGACGACGAGTTAATGGTTCGACACCGGATTTTTGATTTTATTTTATTTGTTTATTTATTGCATTCGTAGGTGCGCTCTAGCAGAGCCAGTATAGTAATTTCCTTCTTGATCGCATCAGCACATAGTGTATATCTCCGAGTCAATGGTCATAATATATAGAAACATCCCAGCAGTCGACAGCTTGTTGATCTTGATTTCCAGTACGTGGTTTATATCACAGCAGTCGTTGTTTATTCGGTGTATTGCTTGATCATACATATGATAAAAAATGTCGCCACGTCAGATAGATTTGTCGGCAGAATCCGAAACCAGAAACTATGACACGTCCTAAAAAATGTGAAGTTTGTACTACTTAGGCAAGAGTTTTTTTAGAAAATTTCTAGGATTGTATCTTCACTTGAACTAGTGTTAGTGATCGGAAGAAGAGCAAACAGACCATTTAGTTGATATCCTCAATCCGAAGCATTTGTAATGCATCTAGTTTGCAACTTATTTCTGAAGTCCCAAGAATTCTTAGATGAAATCAAATCCAGTGGACGTTGATTAAGCCATCGCATAAAGAACGAATTAAACGGAATATTTCCTGTGGGACGGTTCAGTTTATGGTGCTGTATTTACTGGCCCTCAATTTAACTTCAAAAAAAAAGAAAAATGCGAAAAGAAAATACTAAATCTTTAACTATCCATCTCTATTTCAGACTTTTTAGACCGAGAAAATGAAGCCGTTCTCTGTAGGAGAGTAAACTTCGCGGGTAATTTGGATCGGGAAATGCTCTATAGTAAACTATTCTGGTGAAGGTTTTCTGAACTTTTTCCAACAGCTGCAGGTATCTCTTAACCCAATGATTCCAAATAATAGAACAGTACTCCAAGTGTGGCAAGACATACATTTTATACAACTTGACCAGAAAAGGGGGGAGGCGTCGCATTGTACATTCCTTAAAATTACGAAAAGTGATGATAGTGCCTTTCCTGTAACGGTTTCTATATGCCTGCTGAACTTTAAGGAAGAGTCAACCGTAATACCTAAATCTGTAACATATTCCTCTTGTCTTAGTACAAAGATATTGAAACTGTATCTGGGTATTGGAGGAGGTCCTAAATGTAAACGAGCTGTTTTACTATGTTAACAGGAATTTCCACTAGTCAGACAATAGCATCATTTTCCGAACAGATAGTGAAATATAGTTATTAGTTTTGGTCACAAGGCTGGTAGGCACAGTAAATTCTTATATCGTCCACGAACATTTTCACCTCCAAATTTGGATGAACTGTTAGTTCTTGGTAAGTCAGCAGTACAAGCAAAAAACAATAGGGGAGATAGCACCCCACCCCGAGGGATACCGCTAGGACGCGGATGTCGATCAGAAGAACTATTACCTACCTTTACTATCATGTGCCGATCCCGCTAGTATGATGACAACCATCTCAAGAGTTGGCCTCTTATGTCAATGTTATCAAGTCTTCGCAACAGTTTCGTGTATGGCAGCTTATCAAACGCTTTATAGAGATCGAAGAAAATGACTTCATCTGATTCGCCATCATTTATTGCAGTTAACCAATCACACAAAGAGTCAGAAAGGAGTGTTTCAGTTGAGGCCGCTGATATGAAATCATGTTTTCATTTGGTATTACACCATGCCTTAAAAACCAATAACATTTATCTCCTATAATTTTTTTAAGATTTTGCTTGCTGTCAAGCATATCCTGATAGATAGATGCTATAGTCAGATAGTGCCGACGCATCTGTATTTGGGAATTAGGGTCACCAAGGAGTCTTTCAAAATGTCTGAAATTTGTTCCAGTGCCAGTGGTCAATTCTTTGGTGACCACTTTGGGGAGTTTGCGGGAATTATTATTCATTCTACTGTTTCCCAGGACTGATTTCATCGCGCAGCTAACACTGCTAGTTCCACCACTTTTCGAGTTTACTGGACTATTTCTCCCGAAATTTGGCGGGTACTCCATGAAAGTGGAGGAGAACTATGAAAATTTCTGCTCCTTTTCTGGCACAGACTGCTATGGTGTTGTTTGCCGCACTGAGAACAGTCAGGAATTTTACTCATACTTGGAGTGGTTGGTTGAACAACATTTTCAGCACCTTCTGCCATTTGTTAGTATCCTGCGGCATCTTGCTTGATCGGTGATCATTCTGCAAGTCATTGAGTTATGATTGCCACTATGGCAGAACAGACACCGACAAGTGGCAGAGTACCGTCACTGCATGGTGCACTTATTTCTTGATATGTTGATCGCAGTGCTCTCTCTATGATCAAGCCTGTTCTCCACGTACACTTTAGCGGCAATCTCTTTACGTTAGATGAACTATGAGATCACCGATTGTTTGGCTGTCTTGTGAATGGCTTGATGACAGAACTGGTCTAAACACGTCGTGAGGAAATTGCACCACGATGATTTCACACCACACCATGGTTCACAATTTCTACGGACATCATGGCCTGCGGACACTATCTGACTAATCAGTATTTGGATTTGATCAAAAGCAGACAAGCAGCTTTCCGCAGTTCTGTTAGCTGGCTTTAAACCGATCAGTTTGGGCATTATATGTGACCGATTTACAGATTGATTACAGCACTTTTCCTTTAGAGTTTGTATTGTCACGGTATTGTGGCGACCGCCTCTGTAAGCCACGCCCCTACATGAGTTGGAAGGTTGGCAGTCTCCCTAACTGCATTCCTGCTAGATGGTTGTTGTATATAATATAGAGTAATAATAAAGGTTTGTAAATCCTCACTCCCAGGCAGGAGCATGACATGGAGGTCGCGGGGAGATCCTTTTGGACTTTTGATCAAAATTTCCAAAAGAAGTTATCGGTAGGGAGACTCCGTTTTGACGGCCATCAAAACGTATTTATATCTCACGATATATACACCAGGGCTGCACACAAAATTCTGTGCGTTAAATTTTTTTAACGAAATTTTTTAACGGAAAATTTTCGTTAAATTTTCGGTAAATCGTTAAATTTTGTTAAAAAATACTAATAGCTGCAAACCGTTATTTTAAGTGAGCAAAATCAAGGAAAGCCTTATACGTTTCAACTTTAAGAGTCAACAGCTAAAATTCGAGGAATGGAGTGTAACACGGCAACGTAAAATAAACACAGAGAAATAAACAAGCCTTCAACAACACGTTTTCTAGAGGGTGTGGAATAAGTACAGGTATGGAATTATCATTCAAGGTGATCACCGACAAGGCGTCTTAAAATGTGCGATTAGGCAAAACACGGAGTGTCCCTTTTCTAGTTCTGTGTGAAACCGTTTTGTGTGACTGTTCTATGAAAAAAAAATCCAAAACATTTTTTGTTTTTTTGCCGGGACCGTGACACCACATCGTGTCACACACTGCCGAAAAGGTGTGACACGTCGTCGACGTGTTAACGTTCGGGAAACCAGCTTTCCTGTTTTATGATATTAGCGTTTTCCTAAAATCGTTAAGATACGCCCAGCGGCCAAAAGCATTCTCTCTGTCTCAACTTTTCCAGGTGGCGAACAAAAGTATTCTGGGATAGACAGCGCCAGGTGAGGATTGGCATATCTGACGAGGACGTTAGACCAGTATCCCTGTGGGATCGTTGACGTGACTGGGGGATCGAAGAAAAAACTCTAGCTCCAAAATGCATTACGCGGTATGGATAAAAACGGTATTTCTCAATCCTTTCTGGGATGCGCCACGCGTTCTACTTCTACTTGATATCGTGGAGACGATTTGGATGATTTGGGGGGGTTGGCCATAAAATGACTTTCATTGGCCAGCCGATCAAGAAATCATCGCTGTGTCCTTCACAGACAAGTCTGGCACCAATTCTCAGACTCCGGTGGAAAGGAAGGCTTGGTTTTCTCTTTTTTTAAATTTCATGAAAACATTAAAATATTCTTGCTGATTTCAATAGTTTTTTTAAAGAACAGTCTTAATCAAGAGAATGAGACCTGCAACACTAATGAAGACTAAGGGTAAATGCGATAAACTCACTGAGAAAAAAGTCCATTAAAAATCCGTTAAATTCCTAGAAATTTCCGTTAAGTCGTTAAGCGAGACTTTAACGAAAAATGCCGTTAATTCGTTAAATTCGTTAAATCGTTAACCGTTAAATGAGCACCCATGATACACACCACACCGCATGCACATTACACATTTCTCACGAAGCATGCTGGCATGAATTTTTGTACTGAGCACGATTTTTATCATTTCCACTGTTTCGTTTGGCGCATGAATGAGGCAGGGCATGTAACTAAACAGCTATTTTTCAAAGAATTACTATTTTTAAAGAATTTAAGACGCTTACTCTATTCTATTTTTAAACTCTAATTATCGATTGCGAAAAGTACGATTTTCGCTATTCGCGACAACGATTTAAAGCAAATATCGTATTTTCCGACCTGGCGTCTTCAAAAACACTAAGTGTGCGGAAAGTACGTTCTTCACATGAGTCACTGCCGAGTGCAAACTATCACCCTTGTGAACCTCGTACTTCTCCGATTTTTCTTTTGGCGCACGTCCTAGATGATTTCCTTGCATTCATGGTTTCGTTATCGCGTTAATAGCTTAATCAAATCTCACTTTTAGCTTATTTAAAAAAATTATAGCTCATGTAGTTAATCTTCGATTTTCAACCTATTAATTCACTTGCTACAGCTTACTCTGCCATTCATGCCACCGCTACCTTGTATATAATCTGTACATAGGACGTCCAAGAAAAAATCGGAAAAAGAACAAAAAAGTATTTTTTAGACATTTTTATTCGTTGTTAATAGAACTTCGCCCATTGGCAACAGTACCGTATACTAGGTAATGTCGGCATTACAAAGGAGCCGAAACGTGGCTTCGAGCATACACTCGAGGGCGTCGACCAGAGCTCACGTAAGTACCCACTTAAAGATAGTGGCGTCAACGAGGCTATGATAATCCCGCTCGTAGGGAAAAGAGAGCGGTAACCCATACTGAGGTCATCTAACGGTAAGAGGCATTACGTCTTCGTGACTGCAGTTGGACGGTTGGTTTCAACTGCGTTCTTTGCTTACTGCTTCTTCTCTTCCTGTCTCCTATTTCTTCAACTTAATAGCGATTCCTCAACAAAACGGGTACTTATTTAGTGCCGAACAGCTCACCAGCTGAGAAACGGTTTGCTCGCGCCGAGTAAAGAAATCAAGCGAAACTGACGAGTCGACTTATTGACGAATCACGGGAATTAATAGAACGGTTGCTCATTACGAATATGGCGAGAAATGATAACGGACCAATCGGGGGGCCTGTCCAGATTTCAGAAAGGTCTCTTGATATTCGGGTCAGTATAGCGGAAATGTTTCTTCCCGCATTGCAGTGGTGGCCGATTTACAACGGAACTAACATGGCAGTGGTGAAGTTTGTTAGAGAGATGAACGAAAAGCCAATGCACCAGAACATGACGAGCAGAAACTGGCAAGGCTCCTTCCTCTGCAGTTATCCGGAGCAGCTAAAATAAAATACGAGAACTATGATAACGAGGTTAAGCTCACAGTGGAATTCTGGTGTTAGTTCATCGCGAAATTGTTCTCAATGCTTCAACAATAATATGGAATGTCACGAACGCGATCCTCAATCCTATAACAATAACGATTACTACAATAACGGAGGAAATCATCGGAACCACAGTGGATATCATGGAAGCGGCTCTCAAATCCCTGGAAATAAGGCGTCACAAAATTACGTGAAAAATTATGATCAATGTAATAAATACCGATATCAGGACCATTTTAATGAATTTCGGCATCGACGGAGGTCAATTTGGTGGTAAAAATACTTTAGAAGATTTCTGCACAATTTTACTGGAGGAATGTGAATAACGAAATAGCGAGTTTGTTATAAGCCGTTTCACTTGCCAGATGGTTAAGTCATTACGATTTAGAAATATTTTTGATATTTCACAGTATATAACGATGTTCGTAGATCTGATAAAGGCACAGGGAAATTCCGACTATGATTCCGACAGTGAATACACTCCCGCAAAAACCCATTTCGAGGTAACTTTAAACATTTTCACCAGAAGGTCGGAAAAATAACGATTGGTAGAATAACGATTTAACATAAACCAAATTCATAACGATATCTAATCAATATTTGAAGGAGCTAGGTGAAGATACCAGTGCTCGAACTGGTATCTTGGAAGAAGAGGTACGAGAACTCCGACAAGCACTCTTGACTTGTCAGGAGCAGGTGGATGCGATGGCAAAGATGGCGAACAAGGACTTAAATCTGGTCGCCAATGTGGGTCACGCCGATAAAACGTGCCCTAGAGATGCGATGGTCGACGGCTCTAGAGATGCGATGGCTCCAAGCAAGGATGGTGGTAGTATGCGGGCAGCGATTCGAGCAATGCCTCGAAGGCACATAATCCGGAGGCCCTATGACCTGGCCCTAGGCTTATGCACAAAATTTCGCCCTGTGCGCACTGGAAGGACTCCTCCCATAACCGCCTCTATATCCATAGACCCATCATTTTAATTCATCATTGGAGTGAATATTTGTTTTTTGTTGTTATTTAAAATTTGTTGTTTTGTATATTTTTGTCGAGGCCGACAAATTCGAAAGGAAGGGCATGTCACGATATAGTGGCGACCGCCTCTGTAAGCCACGCCCCTACATGGGTTGGAAGGTTGGCAGTCTCCTTAATTGCATTCTTGCTAGATGGTTGTTGTATATAATATAGACTAATAATAAAGGTTTGTAAATCCTCACTCCCAGGCAGGAGCATGACAGTATAATCCACTCATAGTTTGAAGCTTTACCCTTTTTACTGACACTTGTACCCTTTTTCTCAGGCTTTCCTTGAGCAAGAAGATTTTTCCACAACGTCAAGACTCAAGAATTGTGAACAAGGGTCTCGAATTCCGAGAAATCTTCAGCGTTACTGTAGAGCTTCGGCAATGTCGCTCGGGGAGGTTTTATTTAACGACATGGTCCTGCTTCGCTTTCTATGATGTCGTCAGTTATTCAATCCAGTGCTGCTTGAGAGGGATTATTGTCCACATTTTTAATCGGCCCTGTTTGATCAGCCTCATCTCCTTTTGGACCAGTGCTGCATGATTGAGCGTTTTGCAGTATTGGCGCTCTCTGTGAGATATACATAATTTTACGTTCATCGTTTTCTCTTTTCTCATACGCACTTGGATTCTTCGTAACGTGCGGTAAGTTTATATATTAAATCAGCAACGCTATTGAGACTGAGAGTCACTCTCTGTCTGCTTAATTTCTAGCATAATGTTCTTTTTATCGGACTTATTTTTACAAATTTTGTACTCATCTCGAATCCCTTTATAAAGCTTCTCTTTCCCCTCTTTTACTTGCTTTATACTGCCTTGTAAAAGAGAGGTAGTAGGAAGGTATTTTTCATTTTTTATTCTATCTGTTATTCTTTTTTATTTTTTTCATTTTTAGGTATTTTTCGTAGGCATTTTCGTCCGCTAGCGAATAATCTACCGTGTACTCTTTGTACGTCGGTACAAGGTCTTTCAGCGTTGAGGCGCGGCTCATAATCAGTATAATTTATTCGAATTCGATTTTCGATTATTCGATTATTCGAGTTTCGCAAATTCGAAAAATTATTCGAATTCGATTATTCGAGTTTCAAAAATTCGAATAATTATTCGAATTCGATTATTCGAGTTTCAAAAATTCGAATAATTATTCGAATTCGATTACTCGAGGTTCGAAAATTCGAATAATTATTCGAATTCGATTATTTGGGATTCGAAAATTCGAATATTATTCGAATTTCGAATACATGGTTGTTTCGAATGTGACATAATAATTATTTTTGTAAGCGAGTTCATTCCGGTGACGATTGTTTTCGATAGTACAGCGTCGAGGATCTCGCCGTTACGCAAACACATTCAAATATGTATTTATTTATTTACTTTTATACGCGGACGGACAAATAAGTTCAAATATGATTCAAACACAAGACAACAGCTGACTAAATAAGTGACTTGTGGCTTGCACAATAACCTCAAAAACAACAGCAAACTACAAAGTTTTCTAGTGATACCCGTCAACCAGCCTTTCAAATTGCCTTTGGGTGTTTGGTATATTGTTTTCCTTTGAAGGCTTCAAAAATTCAACCCCTGCTCCATATGTGAAAAATGCGGATCTTACCTTGCTTTTGCTCTGGGAATTTGAATTTTCCATTGAGCACCTCTTGTAGGAGAAGAAAAGATCAGTGCCTTCGTCCCCAAGGTCATTCGACGGCCCACTTGATGCCCCGAAGCACGGTCCTCCACTTCACTCTAGCCCCAAATTGACTGCAGGCAGCTCCACTCCCCATCCTCGAACAGTCGACCTCGGGCAAAAATTGAAATTATATTATATTATTATTATTTTATAGGTATTGAGCTTCTGATCGATTTTGATCCTAGGACGAAATGCCTTTTTGTCAGAACCGATCGTTCCCAGCGCATCTACTAGGTTGGTGCAAAAGTAATATAGGTTTTTTTGTTTTCCTTGTTTCAACAATATTTTTTTAAAAATAAACTGAGACCATTTCATAAGGTATTATACATTGTTGGAAAGGGTATTACATGCGCTTTCTAAGTGTGTATTAGGTTGACCAGAAAGCTCTCAGCGTTTTGAGTGAACTACCATAACTTTCTCAAATCTTATCGGATTTAGTCGAAATAAGCACCGTTCGAATCAGCACACTGTTACCAACGGGCCAACAACCGACTTATTCCATTAGCGAAAAATTATGTGGTCGAGATTTGACAAACTCCACGAAAGCTGTTTTGGCTTGGTCCTGATTGATGAAGGTTTTACCAGCGAGAAAGGTCTGAAACTGTTTGAAAAGGTGGTAGTCGGTTGGCGAGAGGTCTGGAGAATACGGTGGGTGAGGCAGAACTTCAACTCTTAATACGTTCCATTTTCGAACAGTGATTTGCGAAACGTGCGGCGTTATCGTACAAAAGAATCGGGCTTCTTCTGTTGGCCAATGCTGGCTGAAGTTGACGCAATTTTCGGTGCATTTCGTCGATTTCGTTACAGTAGGACCTTGCTGTGATCGTTTGGCCAGGCGCTAAAAAGTTGTAATGGATCACAGCAGCCGACGACCACCACACAGTGACCGTTCCCTTTTTTTGGTGGAGGATCGCCTTTGTAAAATGCCTAGGGGGTTCGTCGGCGTCCAACCACTGTCCGGAACGTTTCGTGTTATCATACAGAATCCACTTTTTATCACAAGTGATGATTCGATCCCGAAACGGGTCAGTTTTGTTGCGTAAAAATAGAGAAGAACAAACCTCAAAACGTGATAATTTTTGCCGATCATTCAACTCGTGGGGCACCCACTTTTCGAGCTTTTTCACCTTCCCAAGGCGTTTCAAAGCACCTTCGAGGCTGAAGTCTCCGGTCCGAAATTTACTGAACCACTGGCACACAGTGCTTTCTCCATCACTATTAGGCCCCCACACTTGGTTAATTTGTCGGGCTGTCTCGACTACGGATTGTCCCAATTTGAAGTTAAAATAAAATATCTTTCGGAATTACTCCTTCGACATACTTCAAAAAGTCCTTCAAGAACAAAATTGTAAAAAAAAAACGTTGAAATTTATTTAGCCAGATAGAGCGAAAAATTCGGGTGGATGCAAATGCGCACGATTTTGGGGGCGGGAACAACGGCAGTGGCCGCCATTTGGGACAAGTTGTCGCCTTGTCTCGCGCCCTCCACGCCAACCATGCTCTCCTCGCTGTATGACACATTCTTTCACCGCCAACGTATACAACAATGCTACTCTAGTCGACAGGCCCCTCTTTCACATGTGTGCTCTCTCAAAACGGCGAATGAATGATAACAAATGACTGAAAAACTAAGAAACTCAACCGTTTTCTGAAAAACCTGGCATTAAAACAATGCCATATTCGAATATGAGCTTAAACATGCGTGAAACAAGCCTCGATCCTCTTTACTCAATCAGCAAACGCGCTGGAATCACGTGAGCATCGCCGCGACTGCTCGTCCCCACTGCTGGAGACCCCGCCCCCAAAATCGTGCGCATTCGTGCGCACCCGAAAAATTCTGCACAGAATGTAGCATTAATGCGCAATGCAAGTTGAATTTTTACTTAATAATAGACGATGAAGAACAAACAGTAGCAAGAACAAACAGTAGTAACACAAAACGCTGAGAATTTTCCGCACAACCTAATATATGGAATTTGATTTAAGTCGGTTGTTTAAAAAATAATTTGGCTCTTATTTTTAGAAGTCCAAACGCGATTTTCGTCAAATTTTCCGGCTTTGGCTGATGTCGGGAACTTCTTTTTGGTTCAGCCACTAGGCAAACGCGCCTGTTATCATAAAGTATCCATCTCTCATCGGAAGTCACAATCCGTTCGAGAAACGGATCGTTGGCATTGGGCAAAAGATGGGCCGACGATATCTCAAGACGACGATTTTTCTGACTTTCGGTCAATTTAGTTTCTTGGTCCTCCCAGTTTGCTTCAAATGGCGAACAACTGTAGTGTGATCGCCGTTAAGCTCCTCGGCAATATCTCGCGTGGTTTGCGCGGATCAGCTTCGACTGACGCCTTCTGTGGATCATTATCAACGGCTGCCATGTGGTTCGTCTTCGAGGCTGGTGTTGCCGGTACGAAACTTTTGGAACCATCTCGTACTGTGCATTCGTTGATGGTTCCCTGGCCCCATACTTCGTTTATATTTTGAGCGGTCTGAGCGGAAGTCCGGCCCAGTTTCAACTCGCAGAAGTAAATCTGACGAAAATCGCGTTTAGGCATTTGAAAATAAAAACCAAATAATTTTTTTTAAATACACGATTTAAACTAAATTCCATATACATACATAGAAATCGCATATAATGAGTTTTCCAACAATGTATAATACCTTATGAAAAGTCTTACTTTATTGAAAAATAGTGTTGAAACCAATAAGACAGAAAACCTGCACTCCTTTGGCACCAATCTAATAGTGCTAAGTTGAACAGAAAATTTTTTCCAAACGGGGCCGCTACGTCAGGGACGGATTGCTTAACTGTCATCGACATACAAACAAAGAAACGTCACTTTCAAGCTACAATCAACAATATCGATCGATATTGACCTCTCGATGAAAACCTTTCACTCGCTGTAAAGCACAAGTTTTTTGCATTCTTCCATCACTGATGAAGAAGGCTGTTGCATCATTAGCTATACTTACCAGTTGGTTAGTACATTTTTGATTCCATTCGTGTAAAGAATATAATTTGTCTACAACACCTGTTCATCCTAGAACATCTTGGTTGTTGTAAAATCAAAAACGGCCCATGCACTGTACTACCGAGGTCGAAAAAATAGTTATTCATACTTCGATATGGATTGGGTTGCTCATCACGAGTCAGACATCGGTTTCTGAATATCCGGTTTCTTATGGCAGGTTAACCCTTTCACGACACGCGTGTTTTTCTCGCGCTCCGAATGAATACAGTTTTTGGCTTGCTTAACCGGGAAATCAGAAATGCTCACCTTTCCACTTACAAGGAGCTCGATGAACGTAAATGACATTTGTTGGCATGCTTTTGTTCAAAAATGTGTTGGAAATGGCGATAAAAGGTCTCACTAACGATAAACCGCAAAACGCAATAACACTTGTGTGCGGGAATCGACTCTCAAGATCACTCTCTGTGAAGCGAGAACACTTCTACTGCGCCTCCGCCTAAGGTGGCCACTGGCCAAGCCGCTAACGACAATGCTGATTACGCAACACTGCGTCCACGCTGCATCAACGCGCGCGGCACACAGTCCGCAGACTTTGGCCAGCTAGAACTTGCTTATGAAATCCATTTGGCAAATTTGGTCTAAATATTTGTAATCAGCTTTTCGACCTCTTTCACAAGAAGTAGGTATCTGTCCGAAGTTCCATGGGAAGCTGAAGGCATACCGCGGTTAGTGGTTCCTATTTTACGGGTCTCGCTTACTCTTCCAAATTGCCAAGCACGTTGGACGACGTCTTCGGCACGTCAGCTAAACTCCGACCACCTTTGGACGACGTCTTTGGCATGTCTGCTGAACCCAACCAACGTTGGATGACGTTTTCGGCCTATCTGTTGAACCTCGACCCACGTTGGACGACGACTTAGTTAAACGAAAAATCTCAGCGTCCTTATTGCGTGTGCAGTTTATTCGATTATTCGATTTATTCGAATATTCGATTATTCGTTCGTTCGAATAACTGAAAAATTGGGTTATTCGATTATTCGGAAATTCGAATAACCAAAAAACGGGGTTATTCGATTATTCGGAAATTCGAATAAGCGAAAAATGGGGTTATTCGATTATTCGGAAATTCGAATAAACGAAAAATGGGGTTATTCGATTATTCGGAAATTCGAATAACTGAAAAATTGGGGTTATTCGATTACTCGTTCATTCGAATTTTCGAAAAATGGGGTTATTCGATTATTCGGAAATTCGAATAACCGAAAGAATGAGGTTATTCGATTATTCGTTCATTCGAAAATTTTTGGAAAAGCACAAGTATAACAATCAGGTTCTGTAGAAGTGCAACGGTTTTGTAGCGGAACTTCTCGTGGGTCTCTCTGAACTTAAGGGATACTGCTCCTAGTGTCTTGGACACTGGAGATTTCATTCGGTGACGATTCGGTGACGAAAGAAAGCTTTCGGGGAGCAAGCTGAACATACGAAAGCGCGCGGCGGCCGCGGCGACTGCTGCGGCAAGCGCGACATCTGCATAGTGTGTGCTGCTACAGTCACGAGGTCTAATGCTCTAGTGACCGTATAAGCTTCTTTTGCTACCTCTGCACATCTATTTAAGGGCCCTCCGGTGCACTTGATCAGAGAAAAGAGATATTTCAAGAGGGAATTGGATGATCTAATCGAAGAAATAAAGTTGCTTGCATTGTGAAAAGATTTAGTCTCCCTTTATGATAAGAAGCTTCATTTCTAAAAGCCACATATCTAGATACATTACGGCATAACTCAGGAGTTGGTTAGAGCTCCATTTCCCCCATAACAGCCGGCCCAGGAGGGATGCGTCGGTGGCGGATCGTCGCGTGTGGGCAGAGGCCGCCGCGCGCGCGGCGAAAACTTGTATGTTCGTACTACCAGCCGAGGCTATGGTCGTCGTTGGAGCAGCTCAAGGAGTGAACCCAGAGTAATTCTCTTAAGTAGAGGATGCGATCGATGTTATGGTCGGCTTGCGGTTCAGGTGATGAACACGGAATGCTTACGATTCCCTTTAGACCAGGGAATGGGATCTGTAATAGATCGACTTTCAGGTAATGAATATGAGAGACTTACGATTCTCTTTATTCTAGAGAATGCGATCTTCAACAGATCGACTTGCTGCTCAGGTGATCTACGCGTAGACTTACAATATGGCTTATTAGGCCGATGCACCAAAATATACCCGTTGAACGGACTGCGGAAGCAGTCGAGACAGTGAAAGGTTAGGGGAGTAACGCATTTCTACTTCTGTGCACAATTCAGGATGGTTTAGTGGTTGGTTGTTTACCACTATATAACTGAGTTAGCTACCCGCGCTGTAGATGCTGACGCGTATCTCACGCAGGTTAGAAACCGGCGTGAGATACGCCTCATTGAACCCCGCGCGGACAAAATGTGCCTTTCAATATGGGAGCTGCTGCAGCCGGGGAAGCTCAGCCTCCTCCTGCTTGACATGGCGGCAATTGCGCGCCTTTCTGAGCGTCCTAATTCCGTGTCACCGACGTCTGCCGTGAGCATGAGAGGATCACTAAGAATTGGTGGAGAAGGGAGTAAGCGGGGGACGGAGCGTTCTACCCCCTGGCCCGCCCACCCTCAATTTCTGGGCTCCCTCGAGAGTTCAGTGGCTGCCTTACGAGATAATGGAGACGCAGACATTTGCCACGCCTCTGTTTAAAGGGCGGGGGTTAGAACGCCACTCCGCCAGAGTAAGCTGCCAGGAAGGGGAGGAACAACCTGGAGGAGAGACCAAGACAGGGAACCCAGCAAGAAGAGACCACTAAGGGGGTCAATAGTGGAAACAAAGAAGTGTATCAGCAGTTGGGACCAGGAAGGTGGGAAGGGATGGGGGGAAAACCAGTAAAGGCGGACCAGCAATTAGATCCCGTAAGAAGGAACGAGTGAGGGGGAACCTGGCGTCCGGATTCGGAAGGCGAGTCAGCGATATCCGGAAGCAGCTGTTGGGCATGAGAACGGTTACGGAAGGCAGAAATACTGCGCAGCATAAACCAATGGCGTTACTGGACGGTTCGGAGAGAATGTCTGTAATGAACGTGTGGAAATCGATTTTTCACCAAAAATTTTTTAGTGATTTTCTATAAATGATCATATCTCGGATAGTTTTTCGAATTTCGAAAAACTTTTCAAAACTCTAGCTTTCCAAAGAATGAAAAAGACTTACCGTATAAGAAACTGTTTTCAAACATGAGGTCCTCATGCGCGGAGAAGGAATTGGTTTCTGGATGATTTTCGGCAAAATTGGACTAAAAATCGAACCCCCGCCGCGCACGAAGACCTCTTTTTTAAAAGCGTTGTTGCATCATCAAAAGCATTTTCCTTCCATTTTTCGAAAGGTTTTTGGGATTTCCGAAATTTGAAAAACTTACCGAGTTATGATTATCTTTGTGAACGTCCAATTTTGACGCTCCAATGACGTCGGTACAAGACCGACGGCCGGTCGATCCAACCTTCTCTACCTAGAAGTCATGATTTTTTTCACTGTATATTGATCAAGACTTGAAATATGTCTGGCAGAACTTCAACTGTAATGGTGGCCAACTTTGGGTACAAAATTATTTATTTTCTTGAAAAACGAGAAATTTGTATATGATCTCCCTAATCACATCGAATTCGCAGCGGAAAAGCTTTGTCTTTTCCGCATGATACCTACGGCTGAGTCTTAGTTGTTTTTTTTTTGCTGCATGACACACAGGGCTTAAATATTCGTAGTTTACAATTTCACCGTCTGATTTCCAGTAAACTCCATGTCCTCTCGTCTTGTAACCTCGGCATTGGTGTTAGCAATGTTTGTAATACTGCAGTGCCATGGGCTTTAAAAGCAGATCCTAAAAGTGGCAGCCTTTGTGGGAAGGGTCGATTTTTTCCGACAAATGACGCAAAACCGATACTTCTGATCATACAGAAGCTCGCTATAGAGAAGCATTTTTTTATCACTGTGTGTCATGCAGGGTGTCAAATTTAATAGGGTACAATTTCACTTTTTGATGTTGTTCCCTTCAGATGAAAGAAGATTGTTTACGTGACAAATCCATCGTCAATTCTTTGGTTGCGACTCCATCGTCTATTCGAATAGCGCTTCAAAAACCTTTCTAGGGGAAGCACTTGGGTCGTCGTCAGTAAATGGCACTCGCAACTTTATACAGCACAATTTCAGAGTATAATTTGAGACACAGATTCGCTCCTTTAGGTGGAAAAATACATCGTGTCCATCACATCTGGAAAAAATATTGAAATTGATCCGGCCCTGTATGATTTCAGGACTGCTGCCAGAAAATTTTTATTTTCAAATGTAGAACAATCAATATTCAAAGCTTTAGAGAATCTTATTCTTATAAGATAACTATCTTCCTCAATAAATAAAGTTGCGCACGATTCTCTTCAGTGCCGAAGCCACACCTGGAAAGAACGGCCTAATAAGATCAATGTCCTCTCGTCTTGAAATCTCGGCATTGCTGTTGTCAACGTTTGTAATGCTTCTGCACCATGAGGTTGTTAGGTGTAACTGTTTTTGGCCAAGCGTTTCGACAGTCTCGTTCAGAGTCACGATGCTCCACCTAACAACCTCGTGGCAGGAATCATAATAAACAACTTATTAAGAGATACATACCAACATCACGTTTAAAAAGTTTAAAAATCAGGACGTATAAGAAATAAAGCAGTGGTAGAGGCAGGGGTCGTGCAAAATCGCTCCGGAAAGTGTAATCGTGAATTCTTGGAAAGGATAGAATCCCGAGCTTGAACTTGACGCGGGGACTCGACTTTTCGTCTTAAGGCACCGCTACTCTCTCTTTCACCAGACCCACCGGAGTTCGTCTTCGTTACAGCTGCGACCTCTGGTGTTGTGCTCAAGTGTTTGAGTCGCTCCGAGTGCCTGCACCTCAGTCGTTCTGTGCCTTAAGCATATCAGGTAAATGCGCAGAGATTTAAAGGATTGCGAGTCGGCCAGAGGTCGTTATATAAGCATACTACTCCCGAAAAACTGAACCTTACGAATGCAGAAAGTGATCAGCGTGACACAAGGAGCTCGACATCGCTGTTATCAATGTTTGTAATGCGAATGCGGGGCACGATTCAAGCAAGCGAGAGAAAGCGTCACCGATTTTCTAGGCCCAAAAGATCAGAGACACTATCGTATGGGCCAAGCCATCGAAAATTAGATGTAATGCATTTCAAAAGCGCTGAACGAAAAATGTTACGGTCTCCATGTCCGTCGTACGAGAAGGGTCCATTTGAGCACTGTGACACGCAAAAAGAGCGAATGTAGACGCTGCTGGTGTCCGCTCAAGCCATTCGAAGATGAACAAGACGACAGATGAAGAGATCAGATCTGCAATCCAATAGTGCCTCCAGTGAAGTAGAACCTACCTTCCACATAAGGCAGGCCGAAGAGGTATTCAAGTGAGGAGACAATCTGTTCTGCGATTATATTGCTGAACGTTGAGTGTAGCAGATTGGGAGTAGATAAAGCTGAGGTCTTCTTCTATGATTTCCCCCTGTGAAACCAAATAATACATTCCAAAAAAGGACAAGAGAAGACGAGTTTGGATGTCGAGCATTCACAAATGCCTTTCGAAATTCGGAACCAGAAGAGCTTTCCTTGTTCTTTAGCGACAACGCAATCATTGGATCCGAAGTCGCTGATTTTTCACGTGCCTTCATTCGCTTTCCTGTGCAAGTGTGGAGTTTATTAGCCTGCCAGACGTGATAATCTTACCCTTCAAATACATGTTCTACTTGCCTTCTCGAATTTGACGCTAAAAATCTAGCACGGCTCCGTCCTCGAGAATTATCGTCTTTGGTCTCGCAATCCATTGTCTAAATCAGCGAAGCACACTTGCTCAAGATCGGCGTTCAGCTTTGCGCATGATGTCCCTACATTCCGCCATAAAAAGGGTCCATAACAGTGATGACAAATAACTAGGAAGATTTCGCGAATCTCGTCTATACACTAGACGCCGCTAACGACTAGGGCAAACAATATCTCGTAAATAACAATTAACAGCCTTCGAATAGTCGATGGTAGATTCTCTTAGCCAACGTGACTTGCTGATGTTCTTCTGACATAACAAGGCGAGTTATTCACTGCTGAGGTACCATGCCTTGTCTCGAGTTTAAATGTGAAAACGCTTGAGATTTTTGAAAGCTATTGTCCACTTCATAAGCCTATCTCATCTTATGGGTAAGGCTAACGGACGGCGTTATTCAATCTCTTTTGGGGTGCGCCTGGCATTCTACCTCAATGGGACGTCGTGGAGGCGACTATAATGCGTATTTGCGGTGGCCAACCGATGAGCAAGTCAGCCCTTATCCTTCCCAGACTATTCTACTACCAATTCAATGACCCCAGAATGGTGAAAAAATAGGGGAATGGAAGGTTTGGTTAGCCTGAATTCGAACCAAGATCCTGGTGATCGGGTACACGCAATAGCATCACCTCCTGTGCCTGCTCTACACACGCCCTTCTCACATTGATGAAGAAAAAGGTTGCCCTAAAAAGACACTCGAACACACTGAAGCATTCTAGTCATCGGGTTACGTATACCTCGAATAGCTTCTGCTCGTAGCAAGAACGTGAATGATTTTGCTGAATAAAATGTGTGGAGGAACAGGAGTGCTTTCGCAATGGATTTGTACTCGCAGCGGCCGCTCCTCCAAAACCCCTTCCTTAATTCCTCTCTCAAAACTCCACTACATTTGCTTTACCACAAAACGACTGCTATAAACATCGATCCTTCAGAACGAAATCATCAACGCAACGCCCCCTCCCCCCCCCCCCACCTACCCTCTCGCATCGAACCTAGGACGCGTTCTTTCAAGCTTCGGCAATTGTGCATTCATCGAAATGTTCCCAAACTAAACAAATTTGGTCTCCATATAATCTGCGTCTTATCGATTAAAACGGGAGATTATGTTATTGGATGTCGAGTTGCTTATGTCAGAGTTCGCGGAGTCTAATACATATTTATCAGTCGACATCCGCCGAGGTAGTAACTCGAAAGCAGTTTTCTATTACCGGATAAGTTTTGGTTGGTTAGCGTCTAACTTCTCCAACACGGTTCTAACCTTCAATTGACACTTCTCCAAAAATAAGCAACAAGCCTATGGTAGCCTTTATTGAACTGATGGCGTCAAAAAGATCTTATCAGGTTTTCCCAAGCGAATGCTTGACGAAGGTCATATCAATCATCACCGAAAAACGCTTGACTGAAGGGCTTTGAAGCAGAACTAAATTTCTTAAAGCAAGTTCGTGTAAGGAGGAGTTCATCAAGGAGGATACGCTCCAAATCAGATGCGAACTCAAAGCATTAATCGTGATGGATGACCGCTGGCGGGCTTCCATGCACGAGGATCGCTTGACGTGGCCTGACGAATGAAGTTCTAAAAGACAGCTACTCTTGTAATTCACGTTGGCATTTGAAAGGGGCAACCTACATAGGAGAGGGCTCGCATTCACCACGCTTGTTGTGAAGCATGGCGAGGCTCTCTCCAACAGCCCTTCATTCGTAATTTTGTGTGACGCTTAATCTTGCCATATTTTCTCCTCTTCCTCTTGTGGCTTTGTGAGTTTAGCTGGTCGACCCCGTCTAGGGCAGCTAGTTGTAAGAAATACATTCAGTCCGGGGATGGACCCCTTCTGCTTATTTGTTATTTCTAGCATTAGTTGTCTTCTAATAATAAAGATAAACGACGATGTTAATCACTCCTTCTTGGAATCCGCCATGCGTTTTGTTTTTGTGGGATATTGTAGAGGAGAACTGGGTGCGTATTTGGCATATATCTGAGTTCACGTTTTTAGCACTGATGAGGAAGTCAGTGTTCTATTCTTCTCAAAGGATTGTGGTAGCAACTCACCGACCCTGAGTGCGGAAGGCTTGGTTGGCTTGGGGTAACTTGACGAAGTACGATTCGGGATATAAACAACAAGCAGTGCGTCCTGCGATGATGCTACTGTGGACCATAACGCTTCCACGAGTTCTAACACATTTGCTTAAGCCTGGAGCGGCTGGTAGAGAGGCTATATGTTGTTACAGGATGTTTTGTTACCATCAAAACTTTTGCGCCAGGCGGGACTCGAACCCGCATCTTCTGCTTTCCGGGCAGCGATGTTCGCCTTACACCACCGGCGCTGTTTGACCGCACGTAACATCCGCGATATCCTCGAGGCCTGTCAGCACCCACCCGTGATATGGGATGGACCGGTCGCTGATATCAGCATGGAGCCGGTTAAGCTGAAGACCTTACTAGTAACAATGTACCGCTCTCTACCAGCCGCTCCAGGCTTAAGCAAATGTGTTATAACATTGTTACTAGTAAGGTCTTCAGCTTAACCGGCTCCATGCTGATATCAGCGACCGGCCCATCCCGTATCACGGGGGGTGCTGCCAGGCCTCGAGGATATCGCGGATGTTACGTGCGGTCAAACAGCGCCGGTGGTGTAAGGCGAACATCGCTGCCCGGAAAGCAGAAGATGCGGGTTCGAGTCCCGCCTGGCGCAAGAGTTTTGATCGTAACAAAACATTCTGTAACAACACATAGCTTTCACGAGTTTTTTCCAGAAGTTGCTGGTGAACGGAGAGCTTTATAAGATGAACACGAGAACGCTGAGCAGCATTTAGCAGCAGTTGCAATGTAAAAGACAATTCTTCGATACTTATTCGGACATTTTAGGTCTTTTGGAGCTTCTCGTTGGAGCGTTAAGGATCGCTAATATGCTCGCTGTGACGCCACGATGAAACCATCAGTACAGTATGTACGAAATTGGAAAGTAGTGGAAGGCTCGACAGGATCTGAGAGAAACCTAATGTGGCACTAGGATGCCAGTCTGATTCGGCTATTACAATCTGCTATCAGTTACTGGCGTGCTGAATAGCGAGTGCACATTTGAGGGAAGTATGGGAGTTTTCTAAGATATAGCTGCATTCTGTAGTGCAGGGGAGGCAAACCATATGTAGAATTCACCCGCTCCACGAAGCACGTGATCGCCTTTGAAAATCGTCTGAAAAAATCGTCACATACAATCAATTGCGGCGGCCGACCAACGAAATCAGTGCTTTGTCCTTCGCACATAAATTCGGTATTATTGTGGTGTTTTGAAGCCTGCAGATGAAGATAGGTTTTCAAGACGGATACTCACAGCTGTACTGCGCATCTGGCGCAATCGAGCGAGTCCCCAGTTGATGCATGCATACAGAATCGATCGCTCATTCGGCTACACCCAGGGCAAACAAGTCTTTTATCCCTCCGTGGTGAGCAATTGAGGAGCGTTTCTGGGAGGACACAGCACTGACCTGCACCGTTCTTCTTATCGCTGTAAGGGCAAACAAATTATTAGGTTGTCCCATAAGTCCCCGCCGTTTTTTCAACGATTCACTGCAGATTTCGCCGCGGTCTCTTGCACAGCGCTGCATAGCTTTCGAAAGAGAATGATTTGCTCTATCAGAGCTTGTATTGCATTTCTTTTTTCATCATGAATTTTGTCAATTTTTAGGGCGTTGAAGTGGAAAGTGAAAAAGTGAAAAAGTAGCCTTTTGCGCACTTGTTCTCTCCGCTTAGGTTTGTAATTTTTTGCACAGTTTTTTATAGCGTTGGGAAAAAAATGTTCTGTACTACAAGAATATGTGTTAGTGCTATTTGCTCATTTGTCATTTATTGATTTTTAGGTCACCAAATTGGGAATTCCGACTTTTCCGCCCGAATTTTTACCAAAACTCCGGTTCTGTGGTTGAACTTTTTGCATGGTGTTATATGTCGTTTGGAAGAGGATGTCTTGCCCAGTATTGCACCATCTCCCGTAAAAAATGCGCTATTTCTTTCATCAGTTCTTCATCACCTGTAATCTTCCCTACTACCTTCACCAAAATTTTTACATTAGCAACTCGGCTTTTGCCTCCTCTTTCTTTTGTATCGACCAATAGGTCGTTTCTTCTTTGTCGGCCAATTGGTCGTTAGTCCGTCTAACTGACGGCAACTCTTCGTGTTTGATTATCCCACTATGTGTAATTAAACTATTCCTTTATGATTTATTAGTTCACTGTTAAAACGGTATTAATTAACATTGTAACAGTTCAATATTTGGCATCTTTCGTCCTTCGAAGTTGCGTCCCTTCAATTATCAGCGGTACCGACCGACTCTGGTGGACACTTGTGCTTTTTCAATGGCTGCTCATCGTTGTCAGTCTCCAAACTACGCTTCCTGATCTCGGTGCTACCCTAAAAATCTTAATTAACTAATTTATCACTTTAATTAACAATACTTATTCTTACCTTTTCCATGTTCGGCGATGCCGTCCGCTCTCTCAATATCTTTACCAAATCCAGTCCAGGCAACTCCAAGGTTCCAGGATCAATAAGTACTTTCTGAAATCTTTAAACCTCCACACCTGTTAAACTACTTCCAATTAATAGGCATACCTGGTAATCGTTCTGTTCTTTTTCATTCAGCAATTCCTGGTACGGCGCCCCCTGCCACTCGGGCAACTCCATCCAGACCGAGTTTAATAGCCACCATAGCAGATCTCATCATCTTAAGTATGTATACTACACACTCAACTTTAAATTTACATCAGCACTTTATAACAAGTAACTTACAAAATTTTTACCAATGCAAAGATTCCCTTTGCGTACAAACATTTCCGGTGCGCGCCTCCCACTTTTTGTATACAACTCCAAGATTTTTCTTCTCAAAAGCAATCTAAAATTTACCTATATCTTTAAAAGTTACTAATAACCATGCTTACTCACCCCAAATTCGTTTCATCCGTCATTTGCATAGTCACTTCCTTATTTATCTCTATCCTAGTACCGTGAGATTGGTTGTACTCCTGCAGCTTCTTTCTGCCCTCAGTCAAGAAATATCTCCAGTAGTCATAACTAACGCGAGCCTAAATGTAGAGTTCAAGCCTTATATTCCTCACGACCACAATACGTTTACTCACTCGTAATGCAGGAATGTTGCCAGATATTCCAGCTCCCGTAGGCCAACTGAAAGCTGGTGGCTTCCCATCATTTGAATACCTATACGTAGTAATATTATTTTCTCATGTTTAATAAACTATACCACATACCCAGTTATAACAGTTGCCAAATATGCCAGTAATCGATCCGAACGCCATCTGTCCTTATTCGGCAGGCCGGTGACACACACCCAGTCTACCAAGACTCGTTTGTTGATTCCGTCTTGAAACTGTCTTAGCCGCTTTCTATAGGTGTCCTGAACAATTAGACATTATTGCCTTCTTGCCTTGCTACTATTACAAACGCTATTAAGGTTTCGCGGGTTTCCTTTTATTAGACACCCTATTAGTCACTTACTGTTACTTATAGTCTTTTATCTCTTAACCACGCTATAACCCATTCTTTACACACGGAAACCACACCCCTTTAACAATAGGGGCTCTTTTGATAGGGTTTATAAAAGTGGTGGCCGGCTAGGGGGTAGGCCTCCACGCCTTCAAAGGAGTCTAGACATCTCCACAAAGAATACATAACCTAACCCACTCTTCGGGACTCGCGGGTTCCCTGGGGCAAACCCCCAAAAACCCTCCCCCTGAGTATAAGGTCTAGGCCCACCTTATACTCTACCTATGGGTCTACTACTACTTCTCACAACAGTACTTATTATCACGCTACTAACTGTTTTACGAAGAGCAAGGTTAATGGAGCTTATACTTTAGACTGCTTTGGCACCGATAACCCTCCAACTCAATGTAGTCAAAATTGTAAGTTTTGCAAAGTCATTGATAAACACCACCAAACTTAAAATTAATACCTCTACTACACAAGTGGCTAATTGTAATAGTAAAAATATTATATATTGTATAAGTTGTTTAACCTGTGGCCTACAATATGTGGGTCTCACTACCAGGAAGTTTAAAGAAAGAATCAGAGAACACGTATACCATATTAATAAAGGTGATGTTAATAAAATTACATACAATCATTTTAAAAACCAATGTAAGGACAAAAAATTTAAATTCCACATTTTAGATAATTTGGCCGATAATGACAGTAAAATTATTTTACAAGAAAAATAGCTCTTTTGGATTAAACTATTAGTCACCAGTTACCCTTTTGGCAATAATGACTGCATTAAAGCATATGGTAACATATCCAACATTACTAATCCACTCACATTTAAGCCTAATCACCCTTACTTTGATTTAAAAATTCTAAAAACTAGAGTAAGAAATGGTAAGAAACATAAAAAAGAGAAAAGAAAATTAAATACAATAGAAGAAATTGATAAATTCGTCAGATTACTTTCAATTAGTAATAATATACCTACTATTAGACATGCACTATACAACCTCAAGCAACCTGTTATTAGACATATAATTAAACATTGCTACGAAGGTAAATTATTAAATCAACTTCCTAAGGACAAGATATTTATCTTACTATGTCTACTTTGTAAGTTCCATTTTAACAATGCTAAAACTACTACTAAAAAACAAAACAATTCCAACTACTACAACCTTAAAACACATTACATTCATAATTTCTTAGATAACATCAACTTGAACAAAATAGTCAACACAATAAATCTACAGACTATCATAAAACAAAACTCAGAAAAACCCTACATCCCTTTCCGGATAATATACACCTTTAACGATCCAGTCTCCATACTTATTTTTAATTACAACAAAACACTAAAAAATATTGATAAAAAAGACTTAATTGAATACTTAACAAAGACTGCATTTGCAAAAAGAAAGAATACAAAACAATGATAGATAGTTATTACGGGCACATTATCACAGGAAACACAAAAGTGGTTAAGGATCAAGGAATAATAGAACTACTTAATAAAGGCTCTAAATATAGAACTAATCCATATATTAATAAAGAAATTGTAAAACAATGGGCAAATAATTGCATTAACGACTACATTAAAGTTATCAAAACTAAGTATAAATTAAAAAACGATATACCACAGGAAATTCAACTAATACTACATAATAACTTTATTAGCAAACTAAAACCGCTCATGTATTCAAGATACTTTAAAAATGAACAATGTATCAGCAATACAACAATACGAAACATTAAAAAATTACAGAATCTATTTATTTTTTGCCCGTTAGACAAAGCTAGTAATAACTACGGTATAATATGCAAAAAATTCTACCTTATTAAAATGATGGAAGAAATGGACATAAAAATAACAAACAATAACATTTACACTTCTAATAATAATGATACTTATGAGTTAGAAAGGAATAGAAACATATGTTCTATCATAACAAAACACGAGCAGTTCAATAAAAACAACGACTTGAAAATTACACCCAATGGGAATATTCCTATAATTTATGCACTACCTAAACTACACAAAAGTCCCATCAAGTTTAGATTCATTACAGGGGCTGCAAATAGCACTTTAAAATCTCTATCAATTTTACTTACTCTAATATACTCATTTATTAGAAGACACTTTAGAAACTATGTTAGTAATATTAGAACTAGAGACAATAAATTTGTTGGTTACTGGTCCATACAAGACATTAATATCAGTGAAAAATATGTAATATTAATGCCTAACATGAAATTATATTCAGCAGATTTCTCCAATATGTTTACCAATCTTAAACACGACACAATTATTAACAACCTCAAGGAAATTCTTAAAATATGCTTCAAAAATTCACAAAAGCAATTCATAGTCTATAATCGCCATAAATTACTTTTCTATACTAATAACCCAACAGAACACAATTATACTTATTACAGTATTAACGACATCTTATACCTTACGGATTATTTACTTAAAAACAGCACTGTAAATTTGCTAACATATTGTTTGTTCAAAAAATTGGGGTACCTCAAGGCAGCAATGCTAGTCCTCTACTAGCCGACCTAACCCTTTCCTACTACGAATACTTATTTGCTCAAAAACACGTGAACGTTGGACTATTCGCTCCCTTTAGATACATGGATGACATTCTAATCATACATAATAATAACACAAATTATATTCACAACATGGTTTGCTCTATATATGACAACTCTTTAGAATTAGAAATTACACATGGAAACGAATTCTCCTGTAATTACCTGGATCTAAACATTAATATACAAAATAACAAAATTATCACTAAACTCTTCAATAAAACAGACTCCTTTAATTTCCAAATTATAAGATTTCCCAATTTTTATTCCAACATATCAATTAATGTTAAAAGAGTTACTATATACACAGAAATATTGAGGATAGCTCGCACTTGTGTCGAATTAAAAGATTTTGTTGAAAGGTTAAAGCTTACAAAAATACAAATGAAAAATTCAGGTTACGATAATTTAATCTTTACCACAGCTCTGTTTAAATGCGTTCACAAAAATAGATTCATATATTTTAAATTTAACCTAAATCCTTCTAGAAAGAATATAAATAGGTTATTTACCACATGCCTCTAACAAACAATAGCTTCAGCATTTAATCCTACACATACAACTTAAATAAACCTCTATAATTAAAAATAATAATAATAAAATTAATCAATTCAATTAAAACAATAACAAGGTATGTATACAATTTTAAAATAATAAATTAGCTTGCACACACCTGCTGCTGATCCGTCGTCGATTTACATCCATTGCCCACCACGGTGTTCTAACAATTAAATTATTGTTCCGACATAAAGTAACATAAAGTTATTAATAAATATTACGCTACATAATAATCAGACACCCCTTCATGTGCCACCTCACCGCGGTGAAGGGGTGAACATCACATTGTGGTGGCTAACGGCACAAACGGTCACGCAGTACGCGACGCTTTGTCGTGTATGGGCGGCTCTCCTGTACCCCTGGCCAGGAACATGTGAGTAACCAGACCACCGCTACGGCTCAAACAACTAAACCCGCTCCCCAGTCCTCCGCGCGCCGGAGGTGGACTTCTACGACGTCGGTTGCATCCACCTCCGGCGAGGGGCCATCTAATCTCGGAGTTAAACTATCAGGACGTCATTGGAATCGGACTACCGGAAACTCCCTCCCACCACGACACGGCAACTGCCTATTCGTCTGCTCTTATAACTGTCGTTCGATCGCATCTGAGCAGGATCTTCGGACACTGCTTTACAGAAGCCGCAACATCAAATACGACGTTATCGCCCTGCAGGAAACGAAAGGCAGAACGGAAACCATAAGAAGGACCGACCACAACGAGCTTCTCATTATCGGAGCAAAGGTGGACAGAAAGAATACTGGCGGAGTTGGATTTCTCGTCAATTCGACAGTGCACCACCTAGTAGACTCTTATAAGATCATCAGTCCGCGAGTAGCTGTTCTTCGTCTGGAAACCAAAGATCAAGGAACCATCTCCATCATAAATGGATATGCTCCAACATCTGCGGCCACAGATGAAGAAAAGGAGGAATTCTACAAGCTGTTCGAAAGGACTGTCAACGACGAGAAGAGCTACTACAAAGTTGTCGTTGATGACTTTAACGCTATCGTCGGTACGAATGATCACGACGAATGGAGGTTAGGACCACATGGAACTTCCTCAAGGAACGAAAACGGAGAGCGCCTGATAGACTTCCTATCCGCGTGCCGTCTCTACCATGGAAATTCTATGTTTAAGAAGCCTTCAAACCGACGATGGACCTGGGAAAGCCCAAATGGAGAAACACGTTCGGAGATCGACCATGTTTATTTATTTATTTATTTCATGCACTACACGTGCGCCCAAACATGGATGACGGAAAATACAAAGTTAAGCATGATAACATCTAAAACGTAAAAACACAAAGCAGAGAAGCTAGCGTAAGACGAGCGATAGGAAATGAACAGCCACTGCAGTATGAGACAAAAAATTGATAACTTCATCATCCATTTTCTTCTATCCAGTCAGCTATTGGCCAGTCCAGCTCAAATAAGCCCACTAATCCTGTATTTTAGTCAATCTACTCGATTGAATTACAGCCAGCAGTGAAAGAGTGAATATAGAAATTGAGCATTGGAAGGGTCAAATACAGACTTCCACGCCAGGGTGCTCCAGCGCAACTGACAACGTCATTCCAGCGCGGGTGTATGGTAGCACCTCTTTAAGCTAAATACGCACGTTGGGCACTGGCCCTGGGGAAGCTGCTGCATTGGATAAAAGGAGTAAGAAAGAATACTTCACTTCACAAAGCACTGCTTGCCAGAGGACCTTTGAACACTAACCTCGTGTGTCATTTACGGGCACGAAATAACGGCTTAGCCAGATACTACAATAGGTAGAAGTTGTAACCTGGCTGGATAGGAAAAATGGAAATAAGAACTCAAAGGTAGCAGGGCTGCAGTGGAGGAACAGGAGAATAAGGCAATAGAGGGTGTTAGCTAAGGAAAGCGATCTCGTCAACATATTCGAAGGAATTTCCAGCTATGTCGGTAAGAGATGGTCTGATTAAAAGTGATCTAGAAGTGCACAACCTACTGCAACGCAACATCATCAATTCCAAGTAATTGGAAAAGATCTACATTATTCAGCTTCCTCTTAAAAGTAGTACTCGAGTCGTCGGCCATGAGGTCAAAGGGCAGTTGTTGGAGCCATCCTGCGCCACGATTGAAGACGATGTTATGCAAGGCAGGATATCTCCGATGATGTATCCTAGGATAATGTAGGTTAAAAGACAACCGCCTCATACCACATGGACGAAAGACCCAAAACTTGCTGGCGCGCAGTTTCACTTCACCACGTAGAATACGTAAACAGAAAACCAGATCGAAGACAATCCGTCTGCGCTGCAATGAATGAAGTGAGAACAATTTTAAACGGTCACTATAGGAAGGCAAATGAGATTCCCCATGAGAGGAATACCTTCGGTACAATAGACGAGTAAATACTCGCTGAACTTTTTCTATGTACTTGACTTTTTTCTTGAACACTGGACTCCATATGACGGTTGAATACTCAAGGTGTGGTAACACGTATGTCTTGTAAAGTCGAATAAGGATGTTCGGGTCTGAACAACGGACGGCTCGAAAAATCGCAAACATCATTCTAAAAGCTTTCTTGACTATGGCGTCAATGTGATCAGAGAATCTCAGTTTCGAATCGAAAATTACGCCAAAGTCCTTTTTAGATTCACATTCTTTAACGCAGATTTGGTTGATGTAGTACCGTCGATGATTAGCATCGTTACCAAGCCGCATTATGGAGCACTTGTCAGGATTGAGAGGAATCCCCCATTGTTGTGTCCAGGATACCAGATTATCAACAGACTTTTGGAGATTTTCGATCACCGAATGAGAGTTTGTGTCATCAAATTTTGCCGTATATTTTGAGGTCATCTGCATACATGAGGGCCTTAATGTCAGGAGCAGTTTTGAGAATAGAGGGCAGCTCCAGTGTGTACAATATAAAGAGAAGCGGAGAAAGCACACCCCCTGGGGTACTCCACTCACACATACATGACTTGTTGAAAAACTGTTACCAACTCTAACTGTCATGTACCGCTCGAAGAGGAAGGAGGTAATCCAAGCAAGCAAAGATCCACAGACGCCTAGTGACCAAAGCTTAAAAAGCAATTTACTGTGACTAACCTTATCGAAAGCTTTCGAAAAATCAAAGAATATTACATGAACTGTCTTGCCAGCATTAATAGCCAAACTCCAGTCATGGAGTGCCTCAGCCAAGTTAGTGGTAGTCGATGCACCCGGGAGAAATCCGTGCTACTCAACAGGCAAAATTTGGCGTCTCATGAGCCAATCTAACATTTTTTGCAAAATAATCTTCTCCATCACTTTGCTAGGTGTAGGTGTAAGACTTATCGGGCGGAAACTGTCTACCATAAAGCTATTGTTTTGCTTTGGAATCGCTGTGACCATTGCATGCTTCCATACCTGAGGAACTTCTCCTAACCTTAATGAGATGCTGAACAAATAGGAAAGAGGAGTGGAGAGACTGTCGCAGCATTTTTTATACAATATTGGTGGTATTCCGTCAAATGGTACAGAAGAGGAGGGTTTCTGGGTTCTAAGTACTGCAGCCACCTGAGCAGGTTCAAAATAGAACCCATCAAGGGTGAGTCTTGTACTCGATTGTCCAGCGAAAAGGTAAGGGTGTTGACTTTGAAAGAAAGGCAGGAGGGGGATCTCTCCATCATCAACAAAGGAATTACAAAAGTGTCTCAGAAGAGCTTCTGCCGTATCCTTGTCATCGCGATACCGTCTTCCACCAGAGTCAACTAGGACAGGAAGCGGAACGTTTGGCTTAATTTTCTGCCTAATGTATCGATGTAGGGATCTCAAACATGTTACAGAACCTAGCCGTCTGTGAAGATTTGCCAGATATTTTCTGAGGTGATGACCAATATCCGCGCAGACCTTGATGTAGAGTGCATTAGTAGCTGGGTATGACAAGGTTGAAAAGAGACGTTCACGCTGATGGAAAAGATTGTGCAAATTTGGCGGGTAGGTTATTGCAGATATTTTTGGATATTTCATTGGCACATAATGAGCTAGCCCACAGTAGATGATCCTGCAAAATCTAGCGTACAAGTCATCCACGGACGTATAGTTATTAATTTGTGATAGCCAATCAATATCTGCAAAATAACTGTTTAGGCCATTATAATCTGCATGAGCAAAGTCCGGAATGGGAAACCCCTGCATACTGAATTGGCCTTGCAACAAGTCAAAACTGACGATGGAATGGTCAGATGTACCAAGGGGCGGCTCGACCGAGACATTGATGACATTTTCATGGGTGGACAACACAATATCCAAAACATTGTTACCCAAAGTAGGATGGTAAACATGTTGCCGAATATCAGCTTCAAGAAAAAAGTTCAAGTACATAGAGCTGGATGAGTTCTTAGGGTCAAGAGAGCTCCAATCAATGTGAATGTTGAAGTCACCGACAATTAAAGTACGAACGCTATCTGAGATAAGCTCCCTCAGAAGATCTATGAGAGCTTCATCGTCAGCGACTGATGAACTTGGAGGTCGGTAGACAAGAATAAATCTAATTTCAGACCTTGGTCGCGGTGAGAACAGGTCAATACAAAGAACGTCTGCTGTAAGGGAAACTGGGAGATGTATTCTCTCAACAATCAAATTGCTCCTAGCCAAACAGCAGACTCCCCCACCTGTACGACCAACACGATCCAGCCGATGTAGAAAGTACGGCCAGCCACCCACAATTTCGGAATCAGAGATGTTCGAATTTAACCAACTTTCGGTAATAAAAAGCAAATCGGGTGTTGTCATACTCAAATAAAGACTAAGAAAATCAATTTTGTTCACCAGACTGCGCGCATTAAGAAGTTTGCAGCTCAGTGTTGTAGAACTTGTGGTTGAGATGCGGCGAACTGGCTCGTAGGAGATATACCTTGCGTCAAGCTTCCATCTGGTTTCTGAAAAGGAAGTTCGGTAATCCGTTTTAGTTCACTCTTGTACACTACCCGTTGTCGAGTACCACATTCTCTATTACGATTTCTCGCTTCCATGCGCAGTTCCCAATCCCTTTTCAGCTCTTCTGGGGTCATACTTTTTCGTATGTGAACCGTCTTAAAGCTTGAGTGACGCAGTAATCGCGCATTGCGCAGGGCTAGTCGCCAATGCGTTGTGGTGGGAAGAACCACTTTTACAAGGCGAGGTTTTGCATTGCTACGCTGGCCCATCCTGTAAACGCTTGATGGCCTGCACTCGACCTTCAGAACATCGAGGATAGCCCCCACTTTTGATTCGAGCTCTGCCTGACATTCTGAAGGTCGGAGCCGGTCATCAGACTCCGCAAGGCCCACAATGACTACGCTTCTACTGCGTTCTTCCTCCTTTATAATGTCAGAAAAATCCTTAGGGATCTTTTCTGATAGTGCAAGGAGGATATCTTATCTACAACTATTGGATCCTTATTCAGCTCAATTGCTTTTAAAACTAGTTCCTTCGGCGAGAGATTGTCAAAGGTTTCCCTTGCACTTGCAGCACTAGAACTACCAGAAGCAGCCTCCTTTACGATGGGCTGGGAAGAATTCGCGGAACCTCGATTCGATTTTGAGCGAAGAATCATTGTCGACATCGTCAAAGAGGAGTTGAAATTGAAGTTGAAGTTGAACACCTACCAAGGATCAAACGGATCGAAGATATATGAATCTGATCAATAATCAATAATCAGCTATGGCAGGCGCGACCGCAACCTCCTATGACTGAAAAACTAAGAAATAATGGAACTAAACAGGGAAAAGACTCAAAACGGAAATGAGGAGCCAAAAGAGACGCTGTAAGTCAGCGTAGGAGTAGGAAAATGCGAATAAAAATGACCCACGTAAATGAGTTGCGGGTATCGATATGGAGCGGACCGAAACGCAGCCACCCAGCGCCGACACAGCGAACGAACGAAATGTTCTTACAAACAGACGCTGGAGTCTGTTCGACGTCTCCGTGCTGCCTTCATTTGACACCGGCTCGGATCACCGTCTTGTCCGTGCGAAGCTGACTCTCAAAAAGAGGATGTTCAAGCGTGACACTCATAAACCGGCACCGGTGAGGATCCCCACATTCAAGTCTGAGGAGTTGGAGTATGCGATAAAGTCGTACGATTGGAATCTTCTTGATGATCCATCGGAGGACTACGACCTTCTCTCCAAAGGGCTGTTGAAATGTGCTAGCAGCTCTTGCGAAGCCACATCGCCGTCTGCTTCAAGACTCAACGCACATGCGATTAAACTCTTGGAGCAAAGAAGAGCTGTTAAACTGGATCCTAATGCTTCCCATCTGGAAAAAGTCACCATCTCGTAGGCCTGTCGAATTGCAGTGAAGGAGTCCATTCAAGCCTACAGAAGATTGAAGCTGTTAGAAGCGGCTGGGAAAGGTTCAAGCATAAAGCGCTGCAAACGAGATCTCTGCGATCAGAAGGCAATAATGTCAGCCCTTGTGGATAAGGATGGAACAACGCAAACGTCTCGAAGAGCGATGGAGGCCATCGTTCAGGAATTCTACACAGATCTGTTCCGTTCTTCCATCACTGTCCCGAAATGCTTGATGCCACCAGCTGAGGAAGTACCTCCCATTCTGGAATCAGAAGTTGCTCATGCCATGAGAAGGACGAAGCCGGGCACTGCTCCCGGACCGGACGGCATTTCTGCTAATCTCCTTCGTGCGGGTGGCAGTGCCGCCTGCTCACTTCTTGCCAAGCACTTCAACCACTACCTTCGAATTGGTAGGATTCCGGACTCATGGAAGGAGTCGAAAACAGTT
The DNA here is from genome assembly GCA_947396885.1 of Heligmosomoides polygyrus polygyrus. NCBI lineage: Eukaryota > Metazoa > Nematoda > Chromadorea > Rhabditida > Heligmosomidae > Heligmosomoides > Heligmosomoides polygyrus. The sequence goes on along the minus strand of OX377202.1, from coordinate 44,076,710 downwards.
TTAATCTTCAAAAAAGGTCAGCAGGAGGATATCAACAACTATCGACCCATCAGTCTTCTCTCGGTTGTGTACAAGATCTTCACCAAGATACTGCTTAACCGCATGGAGCGTTGCTTGGACGAATATCAGCCAGTGGAGCAAGCAGGGTTTCGCAAGGATTTCTCCTGCATGGACCATACTCAGACTGTCTCACAGCTCATCGAGAGGAGCCGCGAATACCACCTCCCACTTGTCCTTGTCTTCGTGGATTACCGGAAAGCGTTCGACTCTGTGGAAATCAACGCCGTTTTGAACGCACTTGTGCACGCTGGTATACCATCGCCCTACATCCGACTTCTCGACGAATGCTTCTCGAACACATCGACTACCATCCAGCTGTTCGATCGAAAGCTTAAAATTCCTATCGGGAAAGGAGTACGGCAGGGAGACACGATTTCTCCCAATCTATTCACAGCGGCACTCCAGGATGCCATGAAAGACTTGAACTGGGACGATAAAGGCTACCTTGTCGACGGTAAACGGATCAGCAACCTTCGCTTCGCCGACGATATTGTTCTCATCTCTACCAGCACGGCAGAAGCGAGGAAATGCTGGACGAGCTCAATGTGGCAGGTATGAAGATTGGATTGGACATGAATATGTCCAAAACGCAATTTATGGTCAACCAGTGGTGTGACACGGGACTCGTAAGGTTAAATGGAGTCGCTCTGCAACAGGTCGACTCCTACGTCTATCTGGGAAGAGAGCTGAACATGGATAACGACCTCGCTCCTGAAATCGCCCGCAGGAGACGCGCAGCATGGGCAGCCTTCAGTTCGATTCGCAAAGTCACCGATCAGGTCAAGGATCCCGGCCTCAGGGCCTCGATATTCAACGCCTCTGTACTGCCTGCGATGTGTTACGCGACGGAAACCTGGCCCGACAACAAGACAATCGCCAGAGCGATGCAAACTACGCATCGTGCACTGGAGAGATGTCTTCTAAGGACAAGCCTTCGTCAGCAATGGCAAGAAGGCCTACGAAGCTCTGAGCTACGGGAGAAGTCGCAATTAGCAGACCCGCTGCAGTACATGAAGAAGTCCAAATATCGCTGAGCCGGACACCTGCTTCGACGAAAGGACGATAGATGGAGTCTCCATGTCACAGAATGGCTCCCAAGAGACCATAAGAGACCACTGGGACGACCGCCAACGCGATGGGCAGACTCATTCTCAAGATCTTTCAGAGAGCGGAGTCTGCCTCACTGGATGCAAGCAGCCAGAGATCGAGCGGTCTGGAAGAGTTGTGGTCCCCGCTGACAAGACCTCCAGCCGACAAAGGACCATCAAAGTATCAAAGTAATTAAAGTAATAATCAGACAATTACAAATATTTATTTACAAAATGTATAATACTACAAATTCACCTCATTATTCTCCAAATACGACGCTCCGCGTCCTCCCTCAGCACCATTCAGCATACCCTAAACAACTATACAGGGTGCGTAAAAAGTATTGGCGCAGTAAATGGCGGTTGTGGAAACAGTAATGCGCAGCAAATTTCGAAATATTCATTTGAGAAATATGGAAAATGATCTTACAAATACGATAGAATAACTCGCAGTCGACATTGGCTCCTTTACTGTGAATACAGGAGCGAAAACGGCGGAAAAATTCATGAGCACGCGCCGCAAGTATTCGCTTGCATTTTGTTCCGTGCTTCGAACAGGGTAGCCTTCTGCGACTGGTCACTTCTGTTGAAAGTAGCACGGACCTCATTCTTCAAAATCGTCTAGAAAGAGTAATCCAGCGGATTCACGTTTAAGCTGTGCTCGTCTGAGAAGCTGTTCACACCTGCGCGCGTTATCTGCTTGCCGTTATGGGACGGAGGTTGACAATTTGATTTGAACGTTATCATGCTTGAACATCTTGTAATCATCATCTGTTATGACAGAGCCGCGGCTGACGTTAGGGTTGTTGACCTCTTTTCTCATCCACCATTTCAAACACAGCTTAATTCTTTTGTTAATGAAGTATTCATTTCCTTTGGTAACAGCCAGCAAAGGCTCGTCATAACCACGACGGTATCATGTTTCTTCAGTTTTACAAGAATATTTTTTGAACACGATATAGACAACAAAAATAACACACAAAAACTTTGAAAAGTAGAAAGAGAAAGTTGGGGCTGAAACAAAAAGTAGGTGCGTCAATACTTTTTACGCACCCTGTATATTACATACCTCTTAACCTGCAATTACTTATACTATTCTTGAATATATACTTTTCTTTTACTAAAAAGTTTATTCCTTCAGATTAATTTATTACACCCACCTCCATAACTTTTTACAGCTCGTACTCCAATATCTTCTACTCCTGAAAAACACATAATTAAAGGCGCCTAGTTATACAACTATAATTACTTCGCATTACAATTAAGCATAGAACAGTTTTTAATGAATAGGCAACTTCTCTCTCTCACACACTCACACACGCACGACATTCATACAAACATGAATACAAACACCCATAATCACATATACCTTTACACAAACGTACGTTTACTTTGTGCAAATATAAATTAATTAATTAAAATAATAGTAATTATAATTTATTATAATATAAATTAATAAAATAAACAATTGTATAAACAATAATATATAAATAATAAATAATATATAATTACTTAATATTTATATTATATTTTTAAAATAATAAATAAATAAATATAAATATATATGTATGTGTGTATGTATATATAACCATTTTATATACCATTTTATATTTATATATTAATCAATACATAAATAAATAATAATAAATGAGCGATATTTATAAAATAATTTATTAAACTATAAATAATTTAACAAATAGCCATACAAGCAAGCATTATAGACACATACAATATATACACATACACGCTCATACATACACACTCGTGTCTATATGTACACACATGAACACTTGCACTCATACAACCTTACACACATACACACATACACGCATACACATTCGTATACACATTCGCACACACATCCTAACACACATACATGCATTCATTCACATGCATAGGCATACTCATACATACACAAATATATGAGTACATATTTACACACATACAATACTTTGTTACACACTTGTAACAAACACGTACTTACATCTCACACACATAAGACTCATACCAACTAAACACATATACCTATGCACACATACGTAATACTACAATATATATTAAAATAATTAAAATAATAATATTAATAATAATAAATAAAATAGTAATATTAAAAATAATTAACAATAAATAAATAAATGACTAAATAAATAATATAATTATAAAAAAGAAAAACAATAACTAAAAAACAATTAACAATATTATACATATTTAACAATAAATAAATAATAAATAAACAAATAATATATTGTAATGTATATGTTAAATATAATAAACAAAAATATATCAAAAAATACATCAAAGTAACTACTTAATTATTTAATAATAACTGACAAAGTATAATAGACAAACAACAACAATAAACATATATTAAAGCAACCGCTTATTTAATTAATAATGCATAAATAATAGAATAACAATAAAGACGGTAAGTTAAAAAGTCAATTAACAATTTTACAAATAATTAATAACAAATTAATAAATATTAAATTATAAAAAATAACACATAAAAATAAAAATAAAAATAAAAAATATATAATAACAAATAATTTATTAAAAATACTACTTAATTATTCAAATGTTCAAATAATGTGAAATGTTTTTTATATATAAACAAATTAAAATATTACATACACTCATATACATACACATAATCTCTCACACAGCTGCACACATACAGACATGAACACAGACGCACATACTCACGCAAACATTTACAAATAGACATAGACAGTACATACACAAACATAAAACTTTAAGCACAAACATTCACACTGCACTTCAAGACAAACAACAAATGCGCACTCACACTCTCAGACACAATCACATACATACAACCTCACGAATTTTAAAAAAACAAATGATATTACACAATATAAATAAAAAATAAAAATATATGGCATAATGTTCTCGAACTGATGATGTCGTTTTTAGGCCAGAGAAACCGGGGTACGGTAGCACCGGCGCAAGTATCCGCGAATTTAAACGGTCAAAATTGGAGCAAGACTGCCGCATTGAATTATCAATATGTTTTTATTAACTTTTCAATGCCTATTCATAATTTATTATACGTATACTAGTACAACCGTCCCTCACACCATTCTTTACTACAAAATATTACCTCTACTTAAGTAGTTACTCTTCAAATTGGCTTACACATGTTAATGTTTACCGTAATTTTAGATTATGCTCCTACTGTGTAATTGCGGAAAGTTTACTGTATCTCTAATCATCATTGGTTCCTTTAAATCTTCCCTACAAGTGACTTCTTCCATTGTCTTCCTTCTAATCTATTAGCATAATTCTATTAGCTATAGTCTGCACACTACCTTTACTGATTCTACAACGACAAGCTCTATCAGGTGAGTTACACATTCTATTCCTATACCATAGATAGCTCCTTCCCTTCCCTTACTGATGAGCACAAAGGGGAGGAGTATTTTCTATGTTTGGTCTCCGTCTAAGGGCCCGTGCGAAACGGAGACCAAACCTCACTTCTTTGTTTTTTCCTCTCATCTTCTCTATTTATTTTATCCCTTCGTGGTGAGCAATTGATGAGGGGCGTTTCTGGGAGGACACAGCACTGACCTGCACCGTTCTTCTTATCGCTGTAAGGGCAAATTATTAGGTTGTCCCATAAGTCCCCGCCGTTTTTTTCAACGATTCACTGCAGTTTTCGCCGGCAGTCTCTTGCATAGCGCTGCATAGCTTTCGAAAGAGAATGATTTGCACTATCAGAAAATGTATTGCATTTCTTTTTTCATCATGAATTTTGTCAATTTTTAGGTCGTTGAAGTGGAAAGTGAAAAAGTGAAAAAGTAGCCATTTGCGCACTTGTTCTCTCCGCTTAGGTTTGTAATTTTTTGCAGTTTTTTATAGCGTTGCGAAGAAAATGTTCTGTACTACAAGAATATGTGTTAGTGCTATTTGCTCATTTGTCCTTTATTGATTTTTAAGTCACCAAATTGGGAATTCCGACTTTTCCGCCCGAATTTTTACCAAAACTCCGGTTCTGTGGTTGAACTTTTTGCATAGTGTTATATGTCGTTTGGAAGAGGATGTCTTGCCCAGTAAGAACTTGTGTCGCCTTTATTGGCTCTCGCTGATTTCTGTCGAATATCAACAACTGAAGAAGGAGAAGGAGTTGTTGGTGAAGACGGTTTTTCTCTTTTTGGAATTTTGTTGATATTCAATAGAAATCAATAAACGCGACACATATTCTTATAGAGCAAGCATTTTCTTGCGAATGACATTTAACACCAACCCAAAAAGTCCAACCTCAGAGCAGGAGCTGTCGGCAAAAACAACCATCCTCCTTCGGACGTCCCAATTTGATGGCCTAAAAATCAACAAAGGACAAGTGAGAAAATAGGACCAACACATATTCTTGTAGTACAGGGCATTGTCTTCCAACTGCTATAAAAAACTGCGCAAAAAATTACAAACCTAAGCGGAGAGAACAAGTGCGCAAATGGCTACTTTTTCACTTTTTCACTTTTCACTTCAACGACCTAAAAATTGACAAAACTCATAATGAAAAACGAAATGCAATGCACGCTCTGATAGAGCAATTCATTCTCTTTCGAATGTCACTCTCTTTCGAAAGCTATGCAGCGCTATGCAAGAGACCGCCGGCGAAATCTGCAGTGAATCGTTGAAAAAAACGGCGGGGACTTATGGGACAACCTAATAGTAAGGTGGTGTCGCAGAGAGATGAAGCACGGAATATCCTGAACTCGCTTACAGCATGCATGCACACCCGTATTTGCTTCTCTTCATGCCTACGTTTGTCTAGGCTGTCCACCGAGACGCCTCTTGCTGTTTCTTCAAAGGAGCTCTGTTTCCTGAGTATTTCAAATTTAAATGATCTGACGCGTTTTACTTGGAACAAAAGCTTGTTGAGATGTTCCCTTTCCTGCCGTCCTAAAGTTTTTACAGTTCTTTTATATCTGGTTGAGCAAGATTCAAACGCAGCTTGTATGTAGTAGCTCTTACAACCCAGCGTAATTGCTGGGGAGGATACACTATGTTGATTTCAAATTTCACTCACAGCACCCAAGTACGGTCTGACCCTCAGATTAATGATCATATCAAAAAAGTTGTCGTCGTCTTCAGCTGTTGTCCAACATCTACGGTGCTAACAATGATGGTAAAACCCGTCTCAAACCAAATTACAAATTTTCTCCATGTTCTCCCATCTTGAGCCCTCGGCATACAACACCGGCCTTAACTTTTGGTCATTGGGCGGAAAAAGCGAAAAAACCGCCTTTTCTGCCACTTTTCTGTAGCGCTCTTCTAAACGATTGCTAACGATTTCAACCCTAAAGGTTCCAACTTCGCAGCTTGATTTCCACTCTCGCCTCCAACGTGGCAAACGAGTATAAGCACATACAAGCTTGATATGCCGAAATTAGAGTCCTCCAAAGCGGAGGCATTTTCTGAAAATAACAACACTTAAATTTTTTTAAACACTTAATTTTTTCCTTTAAAGAAGTGATCGTGGTGATCGTTAAATACTAGGGAATCCAGAGAACTATGTGTGACTTTGTATATAATGCAGAAACTAGGCTTTAAAAGGCCGAATCTCTTCCTTCATTAGCCACTTGGAAGCTGCGGGTGTAATTATCTCCCGCGAGCACAGGGGTCAGCCGCGCCCGGCAGAAATTAGGTCACTGAACTACATTTTAGACGCTCGCTATACGCTTTTCAGCTCATCGGGAAGAGAGCTCGGTGCTGATCACGAATATGTGTTTCAAATTACAATGCGGTCAATTTGAAGGGCGCTACAGAAAAGCGGCGAAAAAGGCGGTTTTTTTTTCGCTTTTTCCGCCCAATGACCAAAAGTTAAGGCCAGTATTGTAGCTGTTAACAACGTCTACAATATGTGCTTTTCAGCAACGACGAGACTAAGAGGAACATTTGTTGTTAGCCTGAGGTTTCAACCGTCTCGTCGTCATCATAGACATGATGCTCCACCGTCTGAGTACAGTGTAGTCTATTAAAAGCGTCGTTCACGAGGAATATTCTCCTCAAACCTTGCCGTCATCTGTGATTAATTCTCAAAGCCTTTGCGCTTTTAAAGACTGCATGTTTTCGGATATCCTTACTCTGGTAGTATGAAGACGCTGGCATTTCTGTACTAGCCCTCTCTGCTGCATCTACATTTATGCATATGATAGGTCGCGAAGTCCTTCCGCCGTATCTCTTGCTTGAAGTGCTGAATGGAGTCTTGCAGCGTTTGTATTAGACGCGTTCCCGGCTTATGATATAGGATCGATATGTATTAGGTTGATCCAAAAGTCTTGCAACACTAGCACAACAATATTCAAATTTGCCCATATTTACTAAAACAAAAACTCAGTCCACGACACATTCCCCATCCAAGTCTAAGATCTCTAAGATCGTGCCCCATCTTTCAGGTAGCCTTTCAATTCCCTTCCGCCAGAATTCCGAGGGCTGTGAGGAGAAGAATTCAGAAACCTCCATTTCCATTTGACGTCCATCATCGAACTCTCTACCTCGAAAATGCTGCTTCAGAGCTCTGAACAGGGGGCAGACAGAAGGAACGAGGTCTGGAGAGTACGGCCTACGGGGCCGAACTTCCCAGCCTAACTCCTGGATTTTCTCGCGACTCACTTTTGCGACATGAGGACGCTCGTTGTCGTGCAGCAGGTAGATATTGTCCCATTCTGCACGTCGGCCAAGCTCTGGAGCTGGGTAGCGTAGACAGGTGTTGTGACTGTGGTCTCACTATTCAGCAACTCCCATAAAGCATGCCTTCTGAGTCCCACCAGCAACACAGAAGAACCTTCTTTTCGTGATGTCCACGTTTCGGTTGTCTTGGAGCCGGTTCTCCGAATGGGAGCCATTCGCTCTTGCGAGTGTGGTTAACATAAAGTACCCTGCTTTCATCACCAGTAACAATGTCCTTCAGAAGGTCCTTTCTGTGCGGGCGAAGAAGCAGCGACTCAGCAACACAGATTCGGTATGCCTTGTCAGAGCCCCGCAGCTCATGTGGTACCGAAGACGACAAAACTTTGCGGTGCCCTAGGATCTCCAGCTGCCTCATGGCGGTGCATTGCGTACAGCCAAGTGTCGTCGCTAATTCGGCGAGTGGTTGAATTTGGTTTCACCTTGAAGGCTTCGCGTCAGCTGTCTTCTTCCTCAACAGAGGACGTCCGGAACGAGGTCGATCTTCGAGAGAGATAACTCCAGCCTTCAAGCGCCATCGGACCACTGTGGCTTAGTGAACGACTTCCTCCTTGAATGCAGCGCAGATGTTTGAGGGTGCAGTCCTTGCGGAATGGCCTTCGTAGTAGATGATAGGTCGTAGCATGTTGCTGCTTATCGTTAGCATTGTTGCCGTATTCGTACTCGACGAGGCCTTATATAGTATGCTTGAGGAAGCTTCGAGGATGTACTGTGACGTCACCACACAAGATCAATACCGAAAAGCTTGAACAAACTTAAAAGGCAGTAGCGTAAAGTGTTGCAAGACTTTTCGATCAACCCAATATGTCCGCTGGCCAAGTATAAAATAGATAACATCGACCGATGTTGGCCGCCCAATCGAATGCGAAGCCCATCCCTCAGCCATCGTATTCGCGTGACTTCACCCTAACCGTTAAATGTGAGCGTAAACCGACAACTAAGGCCGAAAAATCGATAGCATCAGCCGATATTGGTTGCGCGATGGAATCCTTCCAGCTTCTCTGAAGTTGGACCATAGGCTATTATGCCGCGTGACTCCCACCCCAATCAGCCAAATCGGAGCGAAAACCAACAACCACAGTCGAAAATCGATAACGATCCATACTGGCGGCCCTATGGAACCCTTTTGTCGAATCTCGCCACTTCCTGCCAATTTTCTGGACGTTTGCAAATGATGGTCACTTTGACAGGTTTTCTGTGTACGTGCCTTCGCAGGTTCGACACGTTTTATAGGCTTACACAGGTTTGTGCCCCCCCAACACGCACAGACGCACTAACCCATTTACATGCAATAGCTTGGGATAGAATTCGGAGCTAGAAAATGAGCGCAGCTATCCGGAGCACGCAGATATGCCGCAGGATTACACACCACGCTCAAGGCCTGCTGGAGACCTGCCAGCATTGTCACGAAACTGTCTCTTGAACAGCAGTAAATCGAAGAACTAACGTGTGCTCACAAAGGTCACCGCTGCTCCAGCAACAGGTGACTTGACGCTACACTTACAACGCTGAAATTTTCACGGGAGAGTTGTCGTGGGCGGGGCAATGGACTTGGGGCGCGGAACTCAACGTGGAGCGCGCTCTAACTCATGCGACGTGCAGGGATTCGGGCAACTAGCCGGAACTGGTGGGAATTGGATGGCTTATTTCATCTTACACACCTCCCCATCGTTTTCTATGGTACGCAGGACGCAAGATTCATCCACTGCAGTGGGCGAGAACTTCTTATGCTGCCGAAATCTCACCTATTCGCTTTTAAAAGCGGTGAAGTAGGTTTGGAAACGAGGTAAACATCAGTTTTCAGGGCACGTCTTTGTCCTCGTGTGTCTAATTCGCAGGAGAATGTTGTTTTGTACATTACCAGCCATAATGAAATTCAACTGGGCTGAATTTATTGTTAGATCTGGATGCAGTAGCCATGACGAGTGTACTAACCATAGGTTAGCAGCCAACACTGTGTATTTAATATTTATTCATCATAAACATTTAAGGTGTAATGGCTCGTGTTTATACAAACAAACCTTATATAGATTGTAGTTCTCGAAAATCTCCTTGTGAAATGTAAAGTCTTGAGGTCTACCAGTAGAGTCGTCATCGGAATGATTCTTGGCACAGTGTTCACTAAGGTGTCGATGCGTCGCGAACACAGAGTCGCAAAGAGGGCAAGGCACAGTCGTCAGAGTTGGTAAATCGTCTGAGTGCTTCGAGTTCATATGTATTTTCAGCCCGTTTTTCGACGTATACACTGCTCCACATAATTCACAGATTAGCGTGGACTTTCCCGTATTCTGCTTTTCAGCTAGTTCCGTCTGTTTTTTCATTTCTTCTATCGTTTTTGGAGAGACGCCGTGTACATTGCGATGATGTACGAGAGTATTCCTTTTCAGCAACATTTTTCCCCAAACAGCACACTCAACATCACTTGAGTCCATGTCCTAGAACACCTGGTTTATTAACTGTGATTTCATATTTGCTAACAAAAATAGAACTGTGATGGTAAGTTGAGGATATAGTTCAAAAACTATGGCTACAAAAAGATTGTGTTCAAGTAGGAAGAGTGTAGATGGATAAGAATTGCAGTGTAAGTGACTGCAGAAAGATACTGCACCTAAAAGCCATCGATACTGGATGTGACTGTTGACATATGTGGAATGAGTATTTCATCATGTCCTTTTCATTTCTGACGAAACGGCTGGTCATGGTTGGTTCACTCATTCAGATTCGCCGTGACTACAAACTAAACCGACCGTGTTAGGTCACATCGAACTCCAGAGATGCTTATAGTTTTCAAACTACACAAGGCGTATCATATGCAGGAAATACGTTATAAAAATTAGAAATGTCTGTAGCGAGACATATGTTATGTTTCATCGTCGTAGCAGTCTGTGTCAATCTACTGAATCAAAAAAATGACAGAAAAGAGAATGGAAACGTATAACAAAACTTTTGCATCTTTCTGAAAGGTACTATCAAAATGACATTCCCTTGTATCATTAGTAGTTAGTTCTTTGAGAGGAACGAGTAATTGTTGAGAAAGCAAGCGATCAGTTTCTCCTTCGCAGCAACTCACAGTTGTGCAGCAGCACAGAACCGAGGTGAATGCGACAAATATTAACGAAAACAGACATCAAAGTCCCTTCCCGCGGCTATATACAGGAAAACGGGATGTAAAAGTAACAATCACCAGGGAAATTAGTCGAAATGGCACCCCATTTGCATTTATCATCAGTACGATCGCACCTCCTTATGGATCTCCAAGTTGTTCACTTACAAAATAGTCGAGATGTATTGTTCCATGCATGCCGCATCAGTACGAGCGCGCTCCACGGTGAGTTCCGCGCCCCAAGTCCATCGCCCCGCCCACGACAACTCGTACGTGAAAATTTCAGCGTTGTAAGTGTAGCGTCGAGTCAACAGGTGTCAAACACATCCACTCTCCGCTTCTGCCACTGATTTCGAGCTGCTGCTCGAAACTCTGCGCAGTTATCCTTGGGAGCGGTTGTTATTAATAATAAAAAGGTATCGGGAGCACGAGACAGCTGACACCTTCAGCTGCGCTACACACGCCCAAGAAATGTTGGAGCCATTCACGAATTTGAGTAGTATCCTTGCACAGGGACCATGCTCATCTTCTCTGTATTGTTTCAGTTTTAGTATATGTTCAGGAATGGTCTACTTTATATTAAAATGCCAACTTATAGGCAAATTTCGATTTTCCCACAGAATGTTTCACGCCTCGTTTTCTCACACAATAATTTCCTATTTCACTAGCAACACCGCAGGAAGCGAAGAAATCCAACCCAGGACGATACTATCGCAGACTTTCAAACCCAATTTTCCCGGTGGGCCACTTAACCTATGAGAGAACGAGCGCTATGTACGGGATGTGCGGTACCCCTGTCGTGGAAGAGCTTTCACGATTCGTTTTGTGCTTCCGAAAACGCAAGTCGACAGTCAAAATACAAGTGATTTATGTAGATGATAGTTCTCCAATAGTGCATTCACATGTGGAAGTTACAAATTCCTTTTTCTCGGAAGAGCATACAAGGAGCACCCGTCTGAGGAGAATTCACTTCGCAAGGCATCAAGGAAAGGCAACATCACAAAGTAGGCAAGTGAAATGAGACGACGTCGGCAAGAGGCACTGCGGCACAGAAACAAAGAACGTAAGGAACAACAAGGCGTTATGAGTGACATTCACAACACATATCACACAGTCGGGCTACCGAATCCGAGGCATTGGCTGGCTATTCTTCGGACTTGATTTCGGGCGAGTCGATGACCGAAGCCGTGATGGTGTCCACTTCGGCGTCGTCGTTGCTCGCCTGCCACCCGCGCGACTTCGCCTTCACGTAGTCGGGAAAGCACTGGTGGAGCATCGTGTTCCACTCGCTGCGCATCGAATCCGTCCTGAACACAATCCGTCGTGAACCCCAGTGCCACATGGAGAGGTCTGTCTGACTCGACGCCCATAACTGCGAGTGAAGACTGCAACAAAGGTGACCCAGGAATGAGCATGGCTCTACAGCATCGGGTCACACATTCCTCGACTGCTGGGAGAACCGAACATTTAAAGCTTCCTGTTACCCCTCCCGAGAACGGTAATAATACCACCGATCTAGCAGTCGTTCAAAAGATGCCCCGGTCCCCTGGTTGCAAATAGAGACGTGGTGCAAGCGGCCACTCACGTGATATCGTGGGCATCGTCGCTGCGATGGTTCGTCTGTCGGGCGTGTGAGATGACGTTGCTCTTGATTCCGATGAAGTCGCAGTCCCAGCACTGGTAAGGCTTCGATTCGGAGTGGATCATGATTACGTGCCGAAGCAAATTCCACCTCGATCCGGTCGAGTTTAACGTCGTCGGTTTTCCGCAAAGCTGAATATGCTAACGAATAGGAGACGTTTGTAAAGAATTCAAACGAACTAGAACAGTGAGATGATCTAAGGACCGGTCGCGGAAGCATACTGAGTACGTACCCTGGCCTATGCAATGACGAGCCAATGAGCAGATCAGTGCGTTATTCTTCCCGGACAACACTGCTACCGTAATTTTCGCTTCCTCCAGAGGAGCAGAGGACTACGTTGACACCAGCTCGATTCAAACTTTCAGCTGGTCGAGGATGCATGCTGAGACGTCTTCTCCAACGGCGCTGCGCTCAACCACTACTGCAAATCAGGCGCTCCAGCCGCTTCTTTCACAAAAGAACGATGAACAGCCCTGATGCGCTTTTAACCTGCTTTGCAGAAGCACGCCACGACTTGTGTTAATGGCTCAAAGAAGTTATTCCGGTTCGCATGATTCTATTTCCCAATTCTTATATTGAACATTTTCGGTTTCTTTTTTTCACGAAATCCCGCGTCGCCTGATCAAAAAATAAGACGACAGCTCCCCCTTCCAAGGTGAGATGAAGAAGCCCTCAAGGAGGGGTATTCCATCTGTGCCTAAGGTTGGTTCAAGAATGCCTGATTTGAGCATTCAAATCAGAATATCTGCATTCATAGTCCAATTTTTACTCGAACAAATGTTAACAGGATCCTCGCCTCTGTCTTCAAATTGCTCAAGGGTAGAGCTTCATGGCTTCCAAAACCCTAAGCTTCTATGAATTTGCGGTAGTTGACGTAGTCGACTGCTGCCAGATTTCATTTCAGCGAAATGCGCCCTCCACTACTGCAGCTGTCCCATGGGAGTCCAGGACTTGTAATGGAAAACTGCATTCAACCAGTGACCACCACTTATTTTGCATACCAATTTGCCTTTGGGAATCATTTATGAAGCCTTTGGCCCTTTTAAGTCCACAACAGAGCTTCAATCCCCACGAAATGTCTAACTGCTCAACCGCTCTTGCTTTTTTCTCCTTCGTATTACCAAATAAATTCATTCCGTATGTATATGTTTCAAAGCCCGCTTCCCGCTTTATTTCAGCTGCAAGCGGAGGTATCCGCCACTCATTCACGACTTGTGTAGGAAGAAGGCACTGGCTTCCCATGAACTGCTTGATGCCAAACCTCTACCACCATTGCTGGAGTCACCTGTCCGAATGCGGTCTGGTTCCATCGACTAGTGCTCTCGGTTACAGCGCCAGTTTTGAAGTGAACTGAACGTCGTTAATCCTCAGGTCGAGTGTCAGAAAAGATTTAGGAAATGTCAAATCCCTTTAAGCGATATCCAACTTATTCCTTGAGTCTTGCGCTTTCAGAACTGCATCACATAGCGCTGAAGAAGCTCAGCATCTTAATGCTATGGGCAGGCAAAATCCGACATTATTTTTGTAGCTATTTATTATAATAAGAGAAAATGATTTATCTTGCCCTGTCGCGGCAGCAATATTATCGCAGCTGCAAAAATTCGTTTAGTTACGATCAAATCCACTTTCAGTCCCTAAGTATGCTGCTATCAGCTGTGCTACCCTCAGAGCTGGAAGCGTTCCATCCCTACTGAGATTTCCTAAAAAATCAACCCACAGAATGTGATGAAGACTCAGAAAGAACTCACAGCGCATTTGTAGGTCGCCTTGCAGTGAACTCGACCGTAGCTTTTGCTCCGTCCAAAGCGACTTTCTTCCAGCTCGTCCACTGTCATCCAACGGTGCTTCTTGGAAGCTCCTCCGCTTCCACTTTCGTCACTTTTTCGCTTCGAATTACCTCCGTCTTCGATGAAGGAACTCTGAAAATCAAGGTATTGAGACCGACGTAGAGGTCATAAAAAGGTATGCACGAAGCGTGATTTCTTCTACACCCACGACCACCAATCTAAACTATTACCCCGAACGCGCTTCCCAGCACTGGATTCAGCAGATGAATCATGGATGCACGGACTTGCTCGTCAGAAGGACCGAGGCCTCCGTCGCTGGAATCGGCTCCGGGATCGGTTTCCGTGGTGCCATTCACTTCTCCCGTGGAGAGGTTCACAGTTGAGGCATCCAGAATACCAAGGTCGTCGAGATCTGGGGACCTGCAACGACGTCAGCATTACTAACTCCAATGGCAGCAAACCGGAAATGAATGCAGAAAAGAAGCGACCAACTGGCTCGTACCCACTGCTTTCCTCGTTCTCAATGGCGTTGCTGAACGAGTCGCAGAGCGGCTGACAGGTCGCCTGAGCGAGTATGATCCGCTGGATCTCCTGCTGCTGCCGTTCGTGCTCGCGCCGCTCCTGCTCCCTCTTCTGCTCAGCGGCTGCCATGCGGCTCTGGTCCTCCAGAATACGTGAAAGCGCCGTCTTCGCGTTTCCGCCGCCATTCAGCTGTGCTTTTAAGGCCGACTGCTGATGAGCGATTGACTGCAAATTAAGGAACTACACTTCAGCTTCGTGAAAGCAGGAACAAATCGGAAAGTGTTTTTACGGAGTTCATTACAGCAAAACTCCTAACGATAACTCCTTGCTCAAGAGAGGTGAGAATGTGGGTCACGTTAACTACTCTTGATTCCCTCCTCTTGATACTCTCCTTACCTTTGCATCTAGAAATCCCTTTTAGGTAGCAGACCCCGTAGTTTACCGAGGTTGCGCACTGTGAATCGTGCCAACCAATTTGCAGAACTTATTGAACTAATAAAGGCTGGAAGGTGGATCCTGCACAACCGCTAGCCTAGAATTGGAAGCAGTTATGCACTCCGCGTTCAGACCTTGTCATTCCTCGAACCACAAGCAGTTAGCTATTCTAGCAAATGTGGAAAGCTTGCCGCGCCTGGCTTTCCAAGGAAATGTCCAAAAGAGGTTCCGATGAAGAAGTAAATGCCGGGAAGAAACACGAAAAAACAAAGAACGCCAGCAAGAAAAACAAAGAAAGAAGAAGATATTGCTTGCGCGAAATGGAGCTCAATTTCGCATAATTCCAACGGACGAGCAAAAGGTGCTACGTTTTCCGGTCAAACCGTCAAGGCTTCCATATATTAGGTTGGAAAAAAAGTCTCTTCACACTTCGAAATTTTTTTTACCCTTCCCCTTGTAAACGCACTAGCCAATGTTGATTGCTGATTTCATAATCCTATCACACTTGTCTACCGTTCGCACGCAGACACAGGTTAAGACTCTTCTTGTAATTCGTTATCCATCCAATCTTCCGAACTCAATGCCAGATCTACCTCATGGCCGTTTTCAGCACGGCATTCTTCAAGAATTCATTAAAGAATCCACAGCACGTCAGGCAGCAGACCAAATTAACCACATATATGGCTTGGGATCTACTACTCATCGCGCCTGTTATGAGTGATTCGGAAAGTCTTTAAAGGGAAATTATTCACTGAGGGCAAAGCATGGTCAGGAAGGCCAACTGGATTGGACGACAGTGAACTACACCATCTTCTTCGTACCGATAGTTGGCAGACGACACGTCAGCTGGCAGAGAAGCTCGAAGTGTCTCATAGGATAGTGGGGATCCATCTGAAGAATCTTGGCTTTCATGGAAATTTGGAGCTTGGATTCCACATGCCCTGTCAGACACTCAGAAAGGTCGACGGCTCTCCATCGCTGCTTCTCTTCTGTCCAGATAAGGAAGAAAATCGTTTCTTTCGCGGATTGTGACAGGCGAAGAGTCCTGGGTTCTGTGTGCCAACTTCCGAGGAAAAGGCAATGGGTACAAAAGGGAGAGAGCCCTAAGTCTGATCTCAAGCCCAATGCTCACGAACGGAAGATTCTCTTGAGTGTTTGGTGGATATCAGAGGAGTGATTCATCGGCAAACTCTCAGAAGTGGAGAGACACTTACTGCTGCCACATACAGTGGCCAACTCCACAAAGTCGCCGCAGCTTTCCAAGAAAAGAGGCCTGAGAAGTCGAAGGTGATGATCCTGCATGACAACGCAAAGCGACATGCTGCAAGACTCGCAAGAGAAACAATAAAGAAGCTGGGCTTGGAGGTAATGCCACATCCACCGTATAGCCCTGACCTCGGCCCTCCCGAATGCTATTTCTTCCAAGCTCTCAAGCAAGAAATTGGAGAGAAATATTTTGAAACGGACGAGGACCTCAAAAATTGGATTCAGCGATGATTCGACTTCAAAACTGCAGTCTTTTACGCGAGAGGAATTAGAAAAATTACCTCTTCTTTGGAGAAGTGTAGTAGAACAAAATAGAGTTTATCTCAATTGATTTGACTTTGTAGTTGTGAAGTAATAAATCTTTGAAAAAAAATGAAAAGACTTTTTTTCCAACCTAATACATCTAAAGAAGAGCAGAGCCAACTAATGTTGAGTACACGCATTATAGTGGACTCCGCGATTCACGGAATTCCAGCCGTTCATAAATCATCATCTACGCCGTGGTTGGTATTCAGTCGGAGGAGGTGCCTTCTCTCGCCTAATTAAGATCCTAGATTCGAGTCTCTTTCAGGCTAGGCAAGCGTTCCGTTCCTCCAAGGTCCAATGAATTGGTCCCATACTTCCGTAGAAAAGCGCTGACTTGTTCGGAATATAGACACCGCTTTATAGGCCAGGTATGCATTACAGTCCCCTCTACGACATCCACTAGGAATAGAATGCGTAGCGTACCCAAGATGTGGATTATTAACGTCAAGCTTTATCTTTTATTCTATATGTGCACTGCTCTGAAGGAATTCGTTTCTTCAGACGAACACGAATAGGCACTCAAATATTCAGTGGGGCAAGAGAGTTACCTTATATCCAAGTTAGCAATTCTGTCCATCTCAGGTTGCTTAGAACTAATCATTCGACCGCGAAAGGTAGTGACTTGGGAATGGCTTTAGGATGTCACTCAATGGGATCCTAACTACATCAAAGAGCGAAGACCAGAGCAGACGATATGACTCACCAGAGACTGAATGTGATTCAAGGTTTTTGACGCACAATCTACGCTACCAAAGCCCTTAACAACTCTAACGGTTTTGGCATCCATGACCCACCGTAGAAAGCCAGGGACTATGGTGAACTTTCACGTAAATCCACACTGTGCAACTGTTCTGTTAGTAAACCACCAGGTGCGAATGAATCACCGTGCAGTCATCGTATAAATAAAAATTACTGACATGCGCGTACAGCTGTGGTCATTCACTCTGCAGTTCTCAGTGTGGAACAAAAGGTAGGCATTCACCAGCGACGGACATGCACTCATTTCTTTGCTCATTCCTGAATTTTTCCCAAGATTCAGAGCGCTTCTAGTGCTTTCCTCCTCCTCTCTAAAATATATCACTTGACTGCCTAATGAGTCGCTAACAAAGTGTTGTTCCCTTAGGGCCTCTACAGAGTCTCGCGGCAGCACCCCGAGAACTCGTCCATATTGCTCCCGCCGCAGCGGGACCCAAGCTGTCACTGTGGTGGAAGCCGCGGCGCGGACGAGTTGTCGCGGAGCCGCTGCACGCAAAGGTCCCCGAGGGCTGCCGCAGTTCACGGCGGCTCTCACCCGCAGCGCCAGGAGCTGCGGGCGAGACCCGCCGGAGGGCGTGATAGATGGGTGTCCATTATGATTCATCTATTCTAAACATTTTTTTAAACGAATCTACATGCTAGGGATATGGTAGGTTGTGCATAATCTCTGTCCATAAAGAAGCTTAACAACCAAAAATATAATCACCGGTAGTGTAGACAAATGGAGGTGTATGGAATCCTGCACTCAAAACGTAACGCAAAAAAAAAACCTTAGTACGATGTTAGGTAACCTTAATTGCTTGGAAAATCTCCGTGACCTTCCAGTCACAAGTTAGTCGTCTGAGGTTTAAGGAGAACCCTTGCACAGAAATGCAACAAGAAAGCAGACCGTTCTTTTTAGTACGAGGTATAACTACATCGATCAGACCTCTCGGACTCAACAGGGCATCGGACGGAACGCTGTCATCACAAGGGCTAGTACATTATCTTCGAGCTGCTCGACAAGCGAGGAACTTTTAGTGGAGGCAGATCGGCAAAAAAGAGAGCAAGCGCAAAATGGCACAGAACTGCTGAGTTATCAGAAGTGTTCTATTAGATTTCGGCGCTTAGATTCAAGAACTCCTAATTTTACAAAAGAAAGAGCGTTCTGCTTACTTTATCTCTGACATTCTTAGAGGTCGTAACTGCTGGCAAAAGTACGCAGTGTTGCGTACAGCAGCCCTTGCGGCGCCGCACCACCCGCCGTTGTCATGGCGGGTGGTGCGGCGCTGCGAAGGTTACTGTACGCAATACTGCGTACTTTTGCCGGCAGTTGCGACCTTTGGGAATGTCAAAGATGTAGTAAGCAAAACGCTTTTCTTTTGTGAAGAAGCGTTTTCTCAGTCGAGATAGAAGTTCTTGAATCTAAGCCCCGAAATCTAATAGAACACTTCTTATAACTCTTTATTGACAGCTCCTTTATGGACAGAAATTATGCACCAACCTACTATATGGGACCGATTCACTTGGCGTACTATTACATAGCCACCTTAATTTGTCGATGGTCTAGTTGTGTGGCCTGGGACCTCCTAACGGTAGTGCCAAGGGTTTCCTATCGTCATTTTAAAGGGCCCATATACATACACCTATGCAGGGCCTGCCTTGGCTCCCGTTCGCAGAAGTATCTTGGCCAGCCTCACCGTGATTATATATTTCTGGATGCCTCTCCTATCCACTGCTTCCTTTTTACTGGTCCATTCCTGCTAGCTTTCTCTTTTCATTTCACTCGTGATCAAGGAGAAATCCTGACCTTTTCAGCACTTTGAGTTCTCCTTCATTCCTTCCCTGATTTCAGTTCATTTCGTTCTCATTCATTGTCGATCTGTTCTGTCTCACCTATCACTCCCTCCGGCGGGTCTCACCCGCAGCTCCTGGCGCTGCGGGTGAGAGCCGCCGTGAACTGCGGCAGTGCGTGTGGCGGCTCCGCGACAACTCGTCCGCGCCGCTGGTTCCACCACAGTGGCAGCGTGGGTCCCACTGCGGCGGGAACGATATGGACGAGTTCTCGGGGTGCTGCCGCGAGACTCTGTAGAGGCCCTTAAGGCCCGTTTATACTTCGTCGCGGGGCGACGCGACGCCACGTATAGTGGCCATATTGATTGTGCGACGCGATCGATCAATTTGGCCTCATTGCGTGGCCATCGCGTCGCGCCGCGACGAAGTATAAACGGGGCCTTACGCGCACTGCTATCATTCTATCCTTTCCCCCGGTGCAAACTGCGCTACATGCCGCACCCTAAAGTTCGAAGGATGAATTGCTCCTGTCCTTGGAGTAATCTCCAACGTTGCCACTACCACATGTATTGTTATCCAAATAAAGGTCCACCTCAAAAACCTCGTGCTAACACGCTAATCCTCCCACGTATTAATTGCCCAGCAGTCAACCGAAACTGATAGGTATAAATTCTTCAAGTCAGACCATATGCCTTGCTTACTAAGAACCTTCCTCTGTTTTACGATCGCAACGAACTTCAAAGTCGCTGATCACCTCTCCGTGTCTTACCTGACTCCGGAAGGAATCCTGTGGATGAAAACCAGGGGACAGAACCTCATTTTCTGGACCAAACCAAGCGCCGGATTCAGATGATCTTGTTCGCCGGTAATTAGCAGATTGCGGCAACAAAAATGAGTCTGGGCGGCGCGTGTACCCGCTTTGGGGACCCACGGGAAAAGTGGAATTGAGAACTCGAATCGTGTCGCGCAGCCGGTGTCGTTGAAGACTGGATCTGGACACGAAGCTCCACTCACACTGAATCCATTTTTCGGCTGCGAAGGCGACGTCTTCCTCGACAGTGCGGAGGCGATCTCGTTGATGGAGACCTTCGGTTTGCCATTGCGCTCGCCGACCGCCGCCGTCGGCTGGCGCTCGCCGCCGTTGTGCTGCTGGGACGCACCGGCCGGAGCGCCGACTTTGTACTTCAACGACGGGTGGTCGGAGAGATCGGAGAGGACGGCGAACTTGTCGAAACCATTGGTGATCTGGAACTGCGTAAGATCAGCCGCTTTCTCCGAATCGGAATCGTAAAGCGGAGCACCGACGCCCGAAACTCACTAGATACTGTATCAAGGTCATCGTGGAGGTCGTGGTAGTCACTTCGACTACCACGAATTTGGACTGCTGCATCCTGAAATGAGCAAGGTAGGCATGACAAAGTTTCACGGTTCCTCTCAAAGCAACGTTCACACGTTAAAATCATGATGGCGAGTCGGAAAGAACGATCGTGACGGAAAAACACAACAACTATTTTCTCGGAAAAGAGCGTTCCATGACCGAGATTCACTGTGAGCCGATTCCGTCTTCGAATCTGCATTCTGAGCTTATTTTCTCTTTGCTGCTGATGAATTTTGTCAACAACGTAGTCTTAGTAACGATTATTCGACCAAACTTATTGCAGAACACTATAAGAGTTAGGCAAGCAGTTAAGCAAATCAATCTTTACCTACTTTAGCAGCATAGCTTTTCTTATCTGCAAGCTCTTGCTCTCCAAAACGGAAGAAGGTTGAAATACATTCCAAACCTATCTCTTTTAACGGCTTCCGGGTAAATTGTCGATGAATTATAATACAACTTCACGCGGACCTCAAAAGGCACTTAACGTTTCTCTCTTTCCGCTGGAAAATAGAAGGAAAGTTACAGATTTCATTATGTTGTATAGAATTCTCGCTAGTGAACTACCTCTCAATCCAACAGAGTTCTTTGATGGAGTACTGACAAGATCCACGAGAGGAAAGCTCTAACTCCGCGTCTCGTTTGCTAAATCACGGATAAGGTATGATTTCTTAACCCATAGGTTTTTGAAGGAATTTTACCTGCTACGTGGAAAGTATGAAGACCTGACGAGGCTCTTTGCGCATGCTTGTAAGTTGTTTATAACGAGTCGGAGAAAAGGAGATATGCTTTAACACTGTTGTTTCTGTCGTTTTCTGTTTATGATTAAGTGTTATATCGTATTGCGTTGTAACGTTATTGTATGGTAGGCGTATGTCTTTAATAAATAAAACAAATAAATAAATGCTCACCTCAAGGCCATCTCGAGAGATTGTTTACACAGAGAGGAAATACACAATGAGAATGAGCAGTAGCTGGTGTGGATCAGCAACTATGAGTAAACCTCTAGAGACAAGTCCACAAACAGCCTGCAGCCTCGTAGAAGATGAGCAAATCATCTGATCTGAGTGTAGTATCAACGCCAGATATAGAGTTAGACTCCCTACTTCTGTCCCAATTAGATGCAGGAAAGCATTAATCGCAATCATAACCCTACACGTTTTGAAGAAGGCAGATGCCGGATCTTTGCCCGGTTCCGGCAAAATTCTTCGCCGCAGAAAATCCAAAATCCGAATATGAAGATGAATGAGGGAACAGCGAGCATGTTGAACATGTACCGATCAGAAAATACGTCGCCTTAATAATACAGCATCATAGAGGAAGAATGATAAAGGTCAGCGTTGAAAACTTCTAACAGTGAATCATCACTTATAAAGCGACCTGGGCTCAACTCCGGTCGCACGCAGAAATTGGAGACGAGCAAGATGTTGACTGCGTTTGTGACCAGACCCGCCGTAGCTCTGCCTCGTTCATAGCCGCGAGTTGCACACTCGCGACAATATGTTAGATTTTCACCGAAGTTTTCAAGCGTGCACCCACAAAAGGTGACTGCATGTCGAGTGCAGTGTAGGGCACCCGCTAGTCGTTTGAAGCTGCCGTAATTTGGAAGAGTTCCTCTACCAGGAACAAAAGAAATCTTGGTTCAAACTCAGATTACTTAAGCAACGTTGTACACAAATGTTCTAGGCCTAGGGTCGGATATAGATATCGCATACTGTTGTAAGGTGTTTTGTTGCGATCAGAGCTTCAGCGCAGGCAGGACTCGAACATGCACTCTCTGCCTTCCCATGAGGATGCTGGCCTATTTCAGCTAGTGCGCGTGTTTGATCGCACGCAAAATCCCGACATTGCGCATGAGGGCTGAAAGGTCTTTGTAGCGAGGGTATCGCAGATGTTGCGTGAATCAAGCAGCGCTGGCCCAGAAAGCAGAAGGTGGTGGTTCAAGTCCCTCCTGGCGCAAGGGTCTTGCGGGCAACAGAACATATTGAAGGATCAGAACACACAGTTTTTCTGCTGATTACGCTAACTCACCTCTGGTGCTTCACGCACATTTGTCACAGTTGTGCTCACTACAGAGTGCAAATCTCAAGAGACAGCATTAATCATCTACAGATACTCAATGCCTTCACACTCTCTTCACGGTCAAATATCTCACTGCCAATTTGCCAGTGTATGCGATTTTAGATAAATCTGTGCATAAAACAGGGAAAGAAGGCCAGCTCCGGTTAATATGCGACTTTCGCTGTAACGCCGATTTTTTCCCGTTTCTTTGATGGCAATATAACGGGAGGAGATTGTAGACAACTCTACGGACATAAAATATCTCCTGCCGTCTAACCACTAGGTATGAATGCATCCTTCTTAGAGAGTGTAATAAAGCTATCATGTCACCCTCTAGTTGAGCAGGCCGTACATAACACCGCGCTGGAAAAGAAGGAATTTGTCATGACCGTACGGTGCAGCTTTACTCGATAGCTCCTCATGCAAAATGGCAAGTTGCTGTACCCCCTGGTTCTTACTAGAGAGTTAGTCGGGACGAAAATAAATTTAAAATAATAAATTAAATAATATAATAAATAAAATAAATTTCATCCTGGAAATTTGGCTGCAATTTCTGTGGCGTTTGCTCTGCAAAAGTTGCTATGCTGCTGCCACCTTTTGACCTAGCTCCTTCTTCACCCAGGCTCTTCACTATGATGGCGAAAAACTCTTTCACAGGTGGAAGATTTGCAAAATCGCCTCTCTCCTCCTATATGAATATACAACAGGCAACGCTTTGCCTGTAAGGGTT
This sequence comes from Heligmosomoides polygyrus polygyrus, assembly GCA_947396885.1. NCBI lineage: Eukaryota > Metazoa > Nematoda > Chromadorea > Rhabditida > Heligmosomidae > Heligmosomoides > Heligmosomoides polygyrus. The sequence continues at coordinate 44,053,098 of OX377202.1, read as the reverse complement.
CCTCCTAACTTGCAAATTGCATAAAACCTTCACACCGCGTTAACGCGGAGAAGTAAATGCCGTTTGCAGTTAGTTACCGTTTTGTACGCACTTCATTTATATGCGATGCTTGCTCAGCACGAAGCTCACCTCCTATTTCTTGAGAAGTTGGATAGTCTCGTTGTTTCCTCACGTTTGCTCATAACGTTTAACAAACACTAAGAGAACAACGCGCTGTTATCAAGCGTAAACGCCTAAATGCAAGCATGAAGAGAAGTAACCAATTAAGTGTCACTCTGGCTACTGCATCGTCTAGTTTAGAACGTAGTGAGCAGTGGAATTGCAAGTCAGACTCGCCCTGCTCACCTGAAATGAAATGGAGACCTCAAGAGAAACTACATAATACTCGTCTCTGCTGACTGTAGCAGTGCAAGCGGAACTAGATGCGAATAGCGGAAGCCTGATGTAAGTCAACGTAGAAGAGGGCGAAGCACGAGCGTAAGGAGCACGTAGTCCAGGCGAAAAAGCTGCGTCTCCAAGCGATTCAGTGAATGGATCAATTTCGTTTTTATCACGAGGTTCTTAATGAGTTTACAGTGTGCTACAGCTTCTGGAGCGCTCCCGCACTTACACTCCTAAACCAGAAGTCTACGCTGGCGGGCAGCAAAAGCTCCCAGCTGTTCGTTTTCACAACAGCGTTCCACGAACCCCTGAGCGACTCGAAAAGAATACTGTGCCGTTCACTGTAGCTCCCGTGGCCCTCACAATGTATCGAAATAAAGGAGTTTGTTCTCAGTTCTGAGCGGTTGCGGAACAATTGTGGGAGTACGTCTATCCTACATACACTCCTATATCTATTAAAATAATGTCTGTAGTGGCTGTTCGACGATGCACAAGAATGGATATTAAGCGTGAATATGACCGATGAACGAAATTGAGCTGCCGACCCATATCACAGAGCATGACCCTCAACAGCTATTCAGCAACTGCCCTAAGGGAACGTCTATCTCCATTAAATGCCTTCACGAATTACACAAAAGAAATCTAAAGAAAGAAAGAAAAATCGAAAAATTCAAAAAATCCTTAGAGGGGTTCACAATTTTTAAATGCATGCAGTTTCTAAACTACTTCGCAATAATGCAGTCATTGTAAGAGAAACTTTGAGGAAGAACGAACGAATTATGAGCACTTGACTTCACGTGGAAAATTGTCACGATTTCTAAGCAATACCATGGTATTAGTACCAAAGTTCCAAATATCGAACCGATACAAATCCCCGCCCAGGCTGAAGTGCTGTCATAGGCTTTGGTTGATGAAGTCCTCTAAAAATCCAAGGGCTTTAGTGATCCGAGTTTTTAGCTAACAATAAATTTCTGAGTTTTCAACTACAGTTAAGAAAAATGAATGGACAACAGCAACAATGCGGAGCCGCAAAAATTATCCGAAATGTGGGGCACAACTAGGTTTTTCATAAGACATTCATTTCACCAACACTTCAGGAGTAAAGTCACGAAAGGGTCCGCAAGCAGTGAGAGCAAAAATTTTCTACAAAACTCAACAACGCTCGTTCGTTTAAGAAGGAGTCAGAATCTCGCTGTCACTGATGCTGCAAAGGGGTGAAAGCGAAGGTACTACGAGCTTCGCATTCAGCTAAGCATCTGGTACTATGGGCAACGTATCAGCCAAGCGAAAAGAGCTGGCTCACGAGCGTAGCGTACAGGGCAATGCCTCCTCAAATGTTGCCCGAGTTGTGCATGGAGAATTTGTGTCGTTTGCCCACCGCAACACTTCTGCTCTTCTGTTCTCGTAACTTCTCCGTTTAATTCTACATCATCCCTGTTGGAAGTCTACTTGGCTGCATCTATTAGTCTACGCAGAACTCATGCCTCAATGTTTTGCAGAAGGAGATTCCCAGGTGAATGGACGCTTTCCAATAAGTAGTCGGGTGGCACTACCGGAGAGCCACAGTAATCTGTCGCGCGAGTGCAGCATACGCTGGTCACGAGCACATTCCTGCGGCTTTTTACCCGAATAAGTCACGTGGGCGCCGAAGAATTCAGTCCGAAAGGACCCCAGAAGGAACAGCGGCTGGAGACAATCGGATAAAGGCGAGGGCGGTCGAAACAGGAGACGTGGGAGCGGACGGAGGTGGAATTGTGGCGTCGGAGTTGAAAAGGAGGGGTGAAGTGGGCCACAAATGGGGGCTAGGCGTCCCCGCGCTCGGGCTCGCTGACATCGGCGCGGCGGCGTTCGAAGATAAAAACTGGTTGGACGAGTTTCGCGACGTAGCAGCCCGGTGTGAGCCATCACATGCTCTCCCCACCACCCATCTCTCTCCGACACCAGAATACGAGACGTCGACGTCGATCGCGTTTCCGTTTTTGTCTCATAAACAAGGCGTCGTACACGAGTTGATCGGCGACCCGGTGTGTAGTGCATGACGGCTGCCACCGGTCTGCCATCATCATTCCGTGAAAAACCCTCCCAGAGCGCCTGGCAGACATTCCGCCAGCTACCAGTCCAAAGCGCGTCAGCCTTCGCTTTATTCCGAACTCCGTCTTCAGCAGCTACCCGCAGACACAGCCGACAAACCCACCCCGGACGGGGAGCAGCAGGGACGTCGCGCCAGCCTTGAGACGGTAGCATATCCAGGCGGCGGCAGCAGCAAAAGCAGCTCGCGCCAATCGATCCACAGGCCGTATCTGGGGCTGAAGAGAACTGGCTGGACCGGTGTGGTGGTCTGGCGACGGTGGTGGTGGCGGAGATGGTGTGGAGCTATGTGTGTGCTCATCAAAAACTGCCCCTGCTGAAACTACGTCCAGCAGCCGTGCCGATAGAAGCTGTCATGCAGGCTGACTCTGCCTCGACTGGACGCCATGGTCTGACGAGCTGACAGAATCTGCTCGGGGCTGCCGATGGAAGTATGGGCAGCATGAGCACAACGCACAGTTCTGTGCAGTTGGCTGCTTCCGAAGGTTTAGCATAACCACAGCGCCGGACAACCACTGAAATTTAAGTTCAGCAAAGATTGTGAAGCTACACCGCGCTTCCTATGGAGCACTCCGTCCAGAAGTTCGGACTTAGCTCCAAACTAGAGGCTTCCAGCTTGTCAGCTAGCGCGATGCTCCTCGAATCGTCTCAGACCGCTTCCGCGTCAAATAAACAAGTCTTCCACAATTGGCAAGTTTGCTGCAAGTAAGGAGGCAACGACTTCTGTCCGCGCGATGGCAGTCTCCAACCCAAGAACCTTCCACTTAGCCTTCAGGTTTCGCAAAATACGAAATGAAAGTGGTTAAGGTGCGGCGGACCACTACACCTTCTATCTCCGTAAAAAGCGAGAAATTCGGCGTTTCCTCTAGACACCCGCTCAGGCACTCATCGGATAGTAGCAAGAGTATGTAGAGGAGCAGAGAGATCGTGCCGCTCAATGCTTTACAGAAACCCTTTCTCGACACTTTCCTTCTCATCTTTTTTTCACATAAAAAGGCTGCGCAAAAGCCTAATTTTTTTGCTAACAACTATGTCTGTAATGCAGTGAAGGCACATCTGCACCGACCATACTTCCTTAGGTTTCCTGACACGGAGCAAATCCTCCATGAATGAGGGTGGCGACAACCCACTTTGTAACCGTGAAAACATCCAAATAGAATGAACGCATAAAAACATGAATGAGAATTTATCTAGGAATGGTTTATGGAGTCAAACTTGCTCGTTTAGGAGCCGAGCAAAGGATTTTGCGTTACTCTAAACACGTGTAACAGAATCGCTACAGTATCTGGTGGTTTTAGTGACAACTAATTGTCTTTGTCGCTCATGATCCAATTTTTTTCAACCAGTGGAGACCACGTTGCTTTGATAGTGTGTAAGCAACGATGAGGTAAGCAACATGAATAGGAAAAGGGGAAGAGGAATAGATTACCCCTTTCATCTCAACGCTAGGAAAGCTTAAAGAAAAGGGATAAAGGACGGCGTTACTCAATCCCATTTGGGACGCGCCACGCATTCTACTTTCACGGGATGTCGTGGAGGCGATTTGAATGCGTAAATGGGCGATCAAAACTTTTCCATCTTGTCCATAGTTACTCAAACGCATTCAGTGGCTGTAAGAAGAGACGGTTGGGAGTTTGCATCCCATCGGTTTGCAAAGTGTAAGGCATCTACACCTCGAACATGGTGGCCGTATGCGCGGTGCTAAGTCGAAGATACACAGGAGTTGACACGAGACAGTAGACAACACAAAAAGCGCCTCACTGTGAATTGTGCCTGTTTTCAGACAAAGCGCACCTTCACTCGAGAGAATCCAGCACAGAAGACTAATTGCTGCTGGTAAGCCCGAAAAAATTCGTCGGAGTCACGATGAAGCGTTACCGGCCTGAAGCAGGTGACTGGGCAGGTAGAGCGGGTAGACGACAGCTGGGCCAGCAGCGGCGAAGCGAGACCGTAGCCGACGGCACCGGCTCGTCGCGGAGCGACTGTCGGAGGTGGACTGGGGTGCTCGCGCTCGGCTAAGGCCCAGGAGAGGCGCAGTGGAGCGCGGAGGTCGAGGCCACCTAGTCGCACGCGTTATCTGCTGCAGCTCTTCGCCGGCGAACATTGTGCATGAAATAGGGCGCGCGGCCCGGTTCGGCGGCGGCTCTCTCTCTCCCACACCACAAAACACTCTCCAAACTAGGTCAGCATCCACCCCACACACGCACATCCCCAGCATATTGGCTCCCCGACGTATCCTTTTCGATCTTCAAGTCACTTGGCCATCGGGGGCCGGGAACCGTCACCGTGCCCACAACACAACGTCTCACTGCTGCTGCTACGTCCATGACGGTGCGGTGCTTAGTCGAGCACCAGAAGACACAGCACCGAGCAAACTGTCCAAGTGCGGGACACTACAATTGCATCAATGGCAAGCCGTTCACTTCACTTTCGGAAGCAATACTACACCTCGAATGCATGACTCCCTGTTACTACAGGGGTTCGCTCGCGCTCACTGTAGAAAGACTGAGCGTACATCTTGTGGCTGCATGGAGTACGCGTCGAAATTATACCTCGTAGTGATTCCTCTTTGTTATCGGGTAGGTAACGAAGTCCCTTTCATCAACAGTTGTCTGGTAGACCGACGCCATCCACATTTGAGGGCAGTTGTACCTGAGACATCATGCATTGTCTTTATTTATTTATTTATTTTATACGTCAAGAAGACGTGCTCCAAATTCGAAAAAAAGAAAGCAAACAACCACGTGCAGAAAACGAAAATAAAGAAAAGAGAGCTAGTATATAAAAAACATGAACAAAAAAATGGCAGTGACCCTTCTTCAGTATCTAAGAAAAAATGCGTAAGTGACATACCCATGTATGCCCCTGGCGGCATGCAATTTTAGGACAGGCTTTTACAATCATGAAAGTGGGCAGATATCCCGCGTGCCAGCGAGTCCGCACCAGCCAGCTATGACGCCCTTGTGGTGGTTACTTCGGCACATGGGTACGCTGGCCGCCCCATGGAATTTGCAACTAGGGCAAAACACCTGTGGCACGCAAAAAGGTTGCAGAGTGACTTTAGAAAAGGGAGGATCTATGGCTATAATATATTTTATTTATTTTCCTTTTATTTTCCTTAGAAAGAGTATTTTGTGGAATTAGATGTTCACCGGGAAAACAGTTTCACGAATGCTTCCGATCTTAGGTTATAAAACCGGCCACAATGGGAAACGTCATAACAAGAAGGTTAATGACAGTCTTCTTTTCCAGCTTAAACTCATTATATAGTTATGAAACTGTTAAGGCGAAGAACCGCAGTCGGTGCAAACCCGGTGGAATCACCACGCTTGCGAGAGAACAGAAAATACATTCATAGCAGCGGATAAATTTTCCAACTTGCAGCAGCTGAAGAAATTGGTTTCGGAATTTCGTTTCCTGGTCAGTTTCTCCTGAAGACTGCACTCAGGTGTTTGGAACTGGCTCCAATTCAGTCCATGCATCTGCATCTGCTTATCTTCCCGTATCGCCTATAGACCCATTGTTGAGCTCAGATACTCTCTCCAGCCCTCCATTTGCAGTTGTCAGATTCCGCCCGTGCGTTTACATAGTTCATCTTGTATGACAACGGCCGCCTATGCGTCCCCTCATCTTTGGAGCTTAAAAAAGTATGGACCGCGTGTCTCCTGACTGTGACTCAGCTTACGAGTCGATGCCTGGGGAGCTTTTCACGAGTTCAGGAGAAGGGAGAGCCTCTTCTCAAGTTTTCTAGGCCGGTACTCTTGTGTCGCAGTGAAGGACGACGCATCATATAAACGTGTTTGTTTGAGCACACTGATACACTGAGCAACCAGTGTGCTCCAGATAAAGTCTGTGCAGGGGATCTAGGACATTCCGAACATACACATTGGTCAGCCGCTCCTACTAAAATCCACCAGTAGCGCAATCGTGATGATGGCGTACCACAGCCATCTGAAGACGTCGAGACAATCACGTCTCCACATTTAATACCGTGAAGAGCTTCTATGAGCAACAAAAACTACAAGTCTTCAATCTGTTGTATGGAAATACTCGAACGCGAATACAAAGGAACAAGAGGTCAATGCCGCGCAATTTTCACTTCTATTAGGGAGATGTGCGCAAAAGTGGTCAGCATCTCTCGTTCTGCAGTCCTTTTCTGACCATTTACTTAAAAGGGAAGGGTCTGAAGCGTATGTCTGAAGGGGGGAAGCGACTCACATAGGGATAATCCCCACCCCTCGATTAGTATAAAAATGTGTTTATTTTTTGCAAAGTCGTTAAACCCAAGGGGTAGGGGGTCACAATGGGATACGGCTCATCACGAGTTTGGGGGTCTTATACGCCCGCGGTGCCCTCCTGGCGAGCGGCTCGGAGCGCACTGGAAGTGCGAGTATTCCTTGAGAGAAAGGTCGGGGGTTTGGTTCCTCTGCGCTTCCGCATTTTTGCATTTCAACTGACTGGTTGAAATTTGGGGGATTCTGACGTCTATACCATTCTCAGAAGTTTTCTGCCCATTTTCCAGCTGTACGCTCTGGAGAGGATGTTGTCCTTTTATTGTAGGTCAAAAGGAAGGTCGTCCACAATGACGTGGGAGTAAAATCACTTGATAAGCGACTTCATATAACTGAAGAAGCCCACGTTGGCTGGCTGAATCTGGCCGGTGCACCCGAAGGTGTACCCCGAATACTCAAGGTCTTCCCTCGGAGTAAAGCAGCTTGGATCGCCACGTGGTTCGAGAAGCCGGCCTATGAGTCCAGAATAACAATACAGTTATCGGCCATCTGTGGGACGAAGACATGCTCAGAGAAGGAGAGCACAGTTTGAGTTGTCATGATATGATAGTAACCTGCCACGGCGAAATGATTCTTCGGTTATGAGCACGCAACCGAAATCCAATTGCAGACGTACCCTTTCCTCCGAAACAAGAGCTCCACCTGAAAAAATTACCATATGCCCACTGCTTGCTTGCCTCTCCACGTCCATCAGTTCATCTTGCGGATCCTAATCTTCTTCTTGTTCTAACACCACTTCCAGCTGTTCGTCTTCGTCAACTTCAAGTTGACGTTCTTTGAAGTTCTGAAGTATGCTGGCGATCCGTTCGGCCAGTTTGATTTCTTCCCTCGAAGGTTCCTTGTCTAAAGGTGGGCCACACTTCAGCGTGAGCAGATCGATCACCACTCGAGTATCGGCGGAAAATGTTGGCATTAGGTTTTAGAAAACCTTCAGCGGACCTCTGATTTCCAGGTGACACGCAAAGATGAGGGAAAGAGTGTATCGATGTCGTTTAGGTAATTTGCGGGATCCACACACCTCGTTCTTCATTTTAACCACCTCCGACGTCAGATCCTGGTCTCTTTTGAAAATCCGAGTAGGATGGTTTTTCCTGACGTCATTGGTCCATGTATGGAAACAAACTGTGAGAGCCTGTAGCCTCTATACGCTGCCCGTATTGTGCCCAGCGCTGCTACATGCACTTTGTGCCTGTGTATCACTGGTGTTGAACATTTATACATCACCATGTTGAATACCACAGCATTCAGCTGGAAAATGCACAGAAAACGTCTAAAAATGGTATAGACGTCAGAATCCCCAAACCTCAACCAGTCAGTTGAAATGCAAAAGTGCAGAAGCGCAGAGGAGCCAAACCCCAGACCTTCCTCGCACGATACAACCGCACTTCCACTGCGCTCCAAGCCGCTTGCCGGTGGGCCATCGCGGGCGTTCAAGACCCCCAAACTCGTGATGCGCCGTGCTCCATTGTGACTTCAAGGACCTCCAACTCATTGGGTTTAACGACTTGGCAAAAAATAAACACATTTTCATACTAATTGAGGGGTGGGGATTCTTCCTATATGAGTCGCTCCCCCCGCTCAGACATACGCTTCAGACTTTTCCCTTGTTAGAGCTGATCGTTGGAAATCTGTGCACACATGCGCTTCTCCCAACAGCTAAACAGTACTAGCGTGGTGCGTGAGTTACGATTTAACTGCGTGTTGTTAAGGAGCGCGTTCGAAACGCAGAAAGGCTTCGAGAGCGGAACGTGGGCTACATCAGTTATAGATGGAACGATTTTGCTACTTGGGCCACAACACCTGAACTGACCTTGAAAGCCATAAACAACCGCTCTGTACATACATCCGATCTCATGGACGCTCTTCGCTCTTGGGCGGCGATTGTGCTCAGAGAAATTCTTCAGGTTGAGATCACTCGCAGATATGGACTGTGATCTGTCACAGATCTAGTTGATGTAGCAGTCTTTGAGCAGGAATTGCTGTTGAGATATATTTTAGCATAATTGGAATCTCTAATCTCGAACTTTGAGACCTACGGTATCAGCTTTAGGCCAGCTCTACAGTTCCTATAGCTTTTGGACAGTGGATCCCTACATTAAATGCGTAGGTGCGGCATCTTGTGGATCGTTCAAGAGGATGAGCAGTCCTATGTGACGAAAAAAACTGTCGCTGCCTGGGGACAGTGCAAGCCGACAGTTCGCGCGCGGGCGAAATGACGGACACGCGCAAAACCGCAGTGTCGCGCAGGGGCTAAGCCAAGAGTGGGTCATTATGAATAGTGCACAATGATCTATAATGCAAAGGGCAATTTGTCATTCGGATTGTCAAGCTTGGCCCGCCTTGCTGTCGGTATAAACTAAGCCTATTTTTCAGTATTTAGGGCCACTCTTTATACCTTATTACTAGAGCTAGAGGTTTCGTACGCGTGGAGCTTGTCCCGTGTACTATGCGGCTGAAATGACGTCGTGGGCGAGGCACTCCGACAGCGCTCCGCTGAAGGGTGTGACCCGCTTCAAACCATCCCGGCTGCGGGTAGGACTATGAAACTCTACTTTTCGATTTGATGATACTTTAGGGCGCTCTTACATATATCTGACGAAAAAGCGGACGACAATGATACCATTGCACATTATGAAGCGGTCCCTCTCGACAGCGCTGCAGTGAGAAGAGGGAGCGTCGGCGACGCGCGACCATGAGCACTTGCGTACTGCAGACTATGTGCCGAGGATGACGACGAATACGATCGGTCAAAGAAGAACTGTCCTTGAGCATGCTTCTCAACAGCTCTAGCTTCAAACAGAGCATTTGAACAAAATAGTCATGGTTTCACAGGTTGACGGTTCACCGCCCGCCTAACAAGGGAGCTGTCTCCACGGTAAGCCGGAACGGCAAGAACGACCACTATAGGAAGAATTTCCGTCCTCCAAATATTAATAGAACATGTTTTGTTTTTGCCTAATCCTTGAAGCAAAGGAGTAAGGCCCGTTTATACTTCGTCGCGGCGCGAGGCAATAGCCACGCAATGAGACCAAATTGATCGATCGCGTCGCACAATCAATATGGCCACTATACGTGGCGTCGCTTCGCGCCGCGACGAAGTATAAACGGGGCTTAAGGCCGGGGGCATACTTCCATCGCCGCGATGCCATCGCGGCGCTCAGTTCGTGGCCATTCCGCCGCACGCGGAAGAGCAGTCAAAGAAAACTTCGCCGCGCCCGCCGCAACAGTGGCGGTCGGCATGTGCGATAGCTTCCTGCGCCCATCGCGGGCATGGCATACTTTTTCGCGCCGCGCGCAGTGTTTAGCGTTGGTCCTAGAAGGATGGCCGTCGCGCTTCCTTGCAGAGCGATGGGCGATACGACGAGCACAGAGAAATTCAAATTCTTTCGCGTCGCTCTGCAAAACTCATCGCCGCGGCGACGGGAAGTATGCACGGGGCTTAAGAGAGTGTAATGGTTAAGGTCCGCAGCGTCGAGCTTACCACGGCGGCGCAAGGAACGCCCACTGTGGGCTGTGCGGTGCAGTGGTAGAGGGCATGCTTCGCGAACGTGACGTCGAGGTTTCGGTTCCCCAGCCACGTCGCGTTTTTGCACTCTTGCCACAGTGTCGCATTTCCATAGAGATTTCCATATCTGAGCCTTTTTTGGAGTTTGCTCAGGTAAGATGTTTTCACTACTTATTTCTTGTCGACATTTTGTGATGCACCAGCAATGCCTCAAATATGCAAAATACGATGGTATATGAAACCTTCACGACAATCAATGGTTCTCATTGTCAAAGTAAGAAATTTTGACGTAGGATCAACATGAAACTGAGGGAGGAAGCTAGAAAACTGCAATGTATTAGTGTCGGTGGGGTGAGTGCCACAGCAGTGCACTCACAATGTAGGAGGGGACCTCATGGTCATGACTTGACCTACCACCTCGATCAATACTGCCGTCTCTGTTATGCTAGTGAAGTCGCGCGGCCATAAAAAGCTGCTGCTAACACCACCTCTACAATGCCTACTAACCCTCAAGTGGTTATTCATCTACTGAAGGGTGGATCTCCACTGCTATTCCTCCGAGACACGAGATGAAGCTGGCGGAAGTAATGGCAAATATCCTACAGGATCTTGAACTGCGACAGCTGGAAATTGACGGAGTGGGGAGGTTGGAGGTAGTGGAGGAAGAGCACCAAGAGTTTTAACCAAAAGAGGATTGTGCCGGAGTCACGACGGATAGGAATATCGATATTGATTGCATTTCCTCAGCTATGAGCCCTGCTTGCAGCCATCATAGCCGTGAGCACTAACCAGTGAATGCGCTATCACGTTTTCGGGAGGACAGACCGTTTCGGAGAAACAGGTTTGGCCATACTAGAACTGTTATCTTACCCAAGGTTGACAACCGGGAAAATGGGACTGTATCGCGAGGCTTGGGCTGCAGCGGAGTACTGCAGCTGCAGCAGGAACTGTGAAACAATCTCGCAGCAGAGAAAGTACTAGCCACTGTTTTAGATTTCTCTGAAAAATGAAAATCAAATATCATCATCAACATCATCATCATTACATATCTTGGTTGCTTCGTAAACCCGAGTGGAATGGCATTCCCGGAAGACCTAGGCCCATGTGGTGAGTCAGGATGTGAAGAAACTGTAGCCTTCATACGCTGCCCGTAATGTGATCGGTCTTACTGTTTCATGCACTTTGTGGCTGTGCAAACTTGGTGTTGAAGATTTATCATAAATATTTCAAATGTCATCGTATTTTGCATATTTGGGACATTGTTGGTGCATCAAGAGATGTCGACAAGGAATGAGAAGTAAAAACATCAGCAAACTTCAGAAAAGGTTGAGAAGTGATAATCTCTATGAAAATCCGATGCTATAGTAAAAGTGCAAAAACGCGAAGTGACCGGGGAACCGAACCCTCGACGTCACGATCACGAAGCAGCTGCTCTACCACTGCGCCACCCGGGCCACAACGAGGTTCCTTGCGCCGCCGTGGCAAGCTCGACGCTACGGACCGTCAACCATTCCACCCTCTTACTTGTTTGCCTCAAGGATTCGGCAAGAATAAAACATGTTCTGTTACTATTTGGAGGACGGAGATTCTTCTATAATAATGGTTCTTACCGTTCTGGCGCACCCTTCAGACAGTTCCCTTGTAAGTGAGACACCTAGGGAGCGAAGATTGACGAAGCATTTATTGTTCTACATGTGATAAAATAGGTTTGCTTTTCTACAGATTGACTGAATTGTGAGCAGTTCCGAATGTGATACACATATTAGGGGGGGGGGGCAAAAGTAATGAGACACCCCATGCCGTGTCCATATATCTCGTGGCTGGAGTCTGGTTTCGTGCTTGTTGTATTTGTATGTTTGTATGCTACTTACTGAAGCCCATCTGAAAAGTTACCACTTCCGCCCTTTCCAGAAGCATGCCAAAAACCCCAGCCTGTCTCATGCCGAAACCCCAGTCTGACGAGTCGACCTGTGTCGCTCAAATCTCCCCCAATTCCCAACCCCGAGCAGCCTGGGCTCAATATTCACGCAAGATGAGAAGTACGTCTTCTACCTTAACCCTGCCAAGCAGCGAGTCTGGGTGAGGCCTGGTGACCTGCTACCGACCTTCGTTCGGCGGGATGTTCACGGCGAGAAGCATCTTTGGAGCTTTTGGGTCTGCGCCCATGGATCGGTTTACCGGAGACTGTTTCCCAAGAGCACCGCGATGAACTACAAGGCCATGGTGAACGAAATAGAGGAGATGGGCCGGCGACTCGCTCTTATTCATTCGCAGCGCTTCAAGAAGGTTCTCCTCTTCGACAACGCCGCACCCCATCGGGAACAAGTAAGCACGGATAAGCTTGGCCAGCTGGGCTACGTTCACATGCCTCACCCACCGTATTCGCTGGACATCTCTCCATGCAACTACCACTACTACTTGAGCCTACAGGACTTCCTAGTCGGAAGGGACACAAGAACCCAAGCAGTCCTTGACAACCATATCGAGCAGTTGATCAACACCAGGCTCAAGCAGTTCTGGAAGGATGGGATCAGGAAGTGGACTGAGCGATGGCAGCAAGGTCCTTGCCCTTAATGGCAAATACACTCCTCAGCATCGTTGAGTTGTAATTGAGTTATAAGTAGATAAAGATTTTTTTCATTTTGTCTCATTACTTTTGCCCCCCCCCCTAATATTTGCATGGATGAAGATAAATCAGGATACTTACTCAGTGTAAGAGAAGAAACAAAGAAAGTGGGCTCGTCAACCACGATGCGGTCACGATGGCACGGCACATTCCAGGCCAAAGTTGGATGCTGACGACGGAGTCCAGCACGTTGTACTCGGAACATGTCTAAAAACTTGATGGCATATTGTTCGTGATAATGGTACATTTTCCATTATTTTTAACCTCCGCCAGTCTCAGTCACTTCATGCTGCACTTCACTCCCCCCCATAAATATTTAGGAGTCCTGTGATTTTCTTAGCCGGCAACCGACTTCTTGTAAATACATATGTAGCTATGATTTTCATAGGGTACAACCACTTCTTGCCAAAGTGTTTAATGCGTCCCCTAGACCCGCATCTCTTTTCATTTGGTTTTGTTCCCTATTTTAGTGCATGGGATTCATCACTCTAGCCAGGTCAGTTAAAGCTTAATGCACTTTAGGGAGGGCTGGTGAATATTCAACTAAGGGTAGCGCAGACAGGGAGGCGTCGGAACTCTCGTACGCCCCCGATTACTTAAGATTCGTGTCATTATCCAGCCCAACTGGATCCTACATCCCATGGAATTGCTTTGGTGTTATCCTGTAAACATAGGCCCCTGTTATACTCACGCGGGACGTCCGCGGACGGACGGTGCACCGCGGACGGTCATCGTCGTCCCATGGCGGCTAGCGTCGCATCGGAGCGCGTTTCCCGCGCCGAACTCCGCAGGACGACAGGATGGCTGCCCTCCCGCGGGCGTGAAGTATAACACCTCTCTCGTCGTCTGTCGGCGGCGATCCGCGGATGGCGGGCGTGGCGGGCTGCGACGAGTGGCCCGGCGCGGGGTCCCGACGCGATTTCCGCCCATCCGCGGAAGCTCCCGCGGGAGTATAACAGGGGCCATAGTCTGCGCCGAGTGTCCCAGAGGGTGAGGGGTCAATTAATGTCGACTTTTATACTCAATGCTAGGGATGTGCGGAAATCCGTTTCTGTGTTCCGAATTCCGGCTTTCGACCGTTTTCAGCCCTTCCGTTCCGTGTTCTGCTTATTTTGGAACGGGAGGCAGAAACGGAAATCGTCACTGCTCCACACTAGTTTTGTACTGAAGGCTAATCAATTCATCAATTAAAAAACTATCCCCACGGAATTGTGCGAAGAATACTGTGTCCACACACGAAGAATACTGCATCCATATTGTATCCAATATCCCCAAGACGAATATTATGATGCTTAAAATATCTTAGATTTTTGCTAAAAGAAATGGTTATTGCTATGCGCAAAAAAAGCAAAAAAACGTATCATAATGCCAGCCATGAACATGCATTAAAAATACACTCAATGGTTATAAAAGCTAGTAGCGGAACATAGAAACAAGTGGCAAAACCTTTCTACCAACTTATTTACTGACTTTCGAACCTCGGCATCGTTGCAGGCGTTCTCAATACCTCTGTACCAGGAGCTTGTTAGGTGGAAATTTTGTTGGCCTGACGTTTCGACTGTCTCAGAAGCACGACGATTCCCCGCCTGAGCGTAGCGATTGCACTACGACTCGGAGTCACTTAGATCATTTTGAATAGCATTGCTGCATTAGGCATATGTTATACTTCGGCGACGCGTCGCCGACAGCGTCGGCGACAGTGCTGGGCGGGTGTTACGCAGCGCATAGCAACCCGCGCAAACCTGTCACCGAGCGCGTCAGCGACGCTGTCGCGATCGCAGTTATCCTTCCTCCGCCAAGCCGCGAGCGCTCATCGCACGCGCGCACGTGCCGCAATATTTGGGCTAACGAACTGACATCCGCACGACCGTTCTCACGCATCATTGCGACAGAGCGCGAAATCTTTCCTTCTTATCCCTGGGCGCTCAGCGGAGTCCGCGGCTGGGTTCTACGCTCTCCGAGCGCCGCATACGGCAGGAAAATGCGCAAAAAATACCTCAAAATCGCGCTAAAGCCCCTCAAATCCCGAGTAGTCAGCTGAAACGCAAATATACCCAACGCAGGAGAACCAAATTCCCGACCTCTTCTCATGAAGGTGCCACTATCCACCGCACCACCATCCACTTGCCGGTAGTGCAATCGCGGGCGCACAGGAGATCGATCGAAGTTGACGTAGACGCCGAAGCGCAATCCCTCGGCCAGGAGGGCGCGGACAGCAAAAGACTACGGCTCATCTCTATGACGTGACGCGACCGCACGCGGCTGCGCTGAGGAAGAACAGCCGCGACCCGCTGTCGCCGACAGCGTGCGTCGCAGGGGGAGGGCTATAGGCCTATGTTATACTTCGGCGATACTCCCGCAGTGCGGAGCGCTGCAACAGGTCGTCCCTGGCTTTCTTGCGGCGGGGGGCGGCGCTCTCTCGCATGCACTTCCTTTCTCTCGCTCGGCGCGAGAGAAACAAAGTGCGCGCGCGTTCTTTAGGCCTTTGTCATACCATCGCTCACCCCGAGCGACGCCTAATGATATGCACCCATATCGATTCCATCGCGCCGTCCGATCGATGTGGGAGCATATCATTAGGCGTCGCTCGGGGTGAACGATGGTATGACAAAGGCCTTAGCTCGTCGTGCCGGTGACAGGTAGTCGGAGACAGATCGTCGGCGGAGGGTCGTAGTGTCGCCGAAGTATAACATGTGCCTTAGAGTGGAATTTGATTGCTAATTTTTGGAGCAATGATTGATTGACGTTGGATATGCGGATGTCTTTTCGGTAATCTCGTTATCCACCATGCTACTACAGGCTCGTAAAATTATTGGAGTCATTCAAGCCAGAAAACTTCTTTCTTGAACGGCTAGTGATATAAGTAGCTACTCCAGTTTTAGCCTTCAACTAAATCAGTTTTCACTATGGCCTTGCAAGTAATCTAAAGAGGTTAAGACCACTGTTCAGAAAACTGCTGCAACGAAGAGTCGACAGAAAAGGTGCAGTCGAAATTAGATGAGGAAAAAGTGAGGAGATTGCACGCTATTGCAGTAGGACAAGTTTTTGCAATAGTTCTAATCTATTGAGCTAGCCGCAGCTTGAAGAATAACACAATAATGCTACGAAATCATGCTTCATCATATTACGTTCCGGCGAGAACGTGCATGATGTGCCTTTCCACGGCAAATTTTCGCTTTCGCAACACTCGGTTTGGATAATTGATATTGCCTGTTCAGGTATTGTCCTTACAATGTCTAAGTAAGCTTGAGCCATGCATTAAACAAAATACAAAATAATACTGGCATCTTAATAAATAGGATGAATTAAGTCAAATCGATGGTGTTAGAATGTGTGGGGTTAGTGCTCTACAGAGCACACACTTTAGGGAAGGTGCCAAATACAAAAAATGTAAACTCAGGGTAGAACTTACTCCAGACCACAACGTCCAAACATGACGGATCCCGGAAACACTGGAGAACATACTTATATCTCGAGGAAAGTACTGTAACAGTTTTTCTCATTAAACTACAACAGACCACAATCAAAAGCCAAGCGTGGCAAAGGTACACACTGCATCCGTCCTATTCTCATACCAATCATTCAAAGATCTTGAGAGTAAACGTAGGATTTCGGGCGAAGGCAGGAAACCTACGGACAGTTCGTTCATCATCCAATAAACTTCTAGGTCTCGCCATGATCATCACCTTTCCCAGCTCAACCTCAACGGAAGAATTGACCCAAAAATCGGCGATTATGCACTGATGGGCTCTAGCTGTATTCTCACACCGCGTAGCGTGCGAGATGGGGGCGAGGAAGTAATGGAGCTGCTTGCTCTTCGGGCGAGTGGCAGCAAGAAGCCGCGGAACCAGCGGTTTTTGGAGCAATTCAGATAAAGTTATTGAGCAGTGGACCGCTGAGAGCGAGATAAGGTCGGAGTGAGCAAAAACATCGGTGCTGAACGTGCTGTTTCGCATCGACACGACACAGACTCTGTTCGAACGCCGGACGACGACTCACAAGTGTTCCTCCAATCGGGCATTTTATCGCCTACACCGGCGCGTGGATCCTGCGAGCCAGTAGACGGAGTCCATGCAGGAGGGTCGCGCTCATTAGGGGTTTGTCGCAGCTCCACTGCTTGGCTGGCTGGGTTCAGCCTGGGCGGCCTTACTGTCTCCAATGAGCCTTTCGGGCGTCTCGCGTCTCCGGAAGCTGAATGCCCCATGCTGAGCCTTGGTGCGAAGCAGGAGCAGCGCAAGGGGAGCGGCTGGAGCCCGAGGACGACGGCTGGAGCGGAGAAGGAGCAGTGAGAGCCTGATGCTCAGATCAATCGATGCGGTGGTAGTATCACATTTGCTCGGCGCGGCCGTGTGCAACACATGCCTCTGCCCGCACAAGGCCGCCCCCCACACCGCCTTCATTCAGAGAGCCGAATCGATCAAATCAACTGGTACCCCACCCGTGTGGCAGCAGCTCCTTCCCCGTCTCCCCAGCGTCGTCGTCTGGTCGGACGGTCCTGGTCGACTGCGGTACGCTCGGGCTCACCGGACAGCAGATGCTGAAGCGCTGGCCTTCCTCCTCATTTCGACACCTGACAGACAGCACTGGTCATTTCCCGACGATAAGGGGTGAGCAGCTGGCTCGCCACTTGCTGATCCCGCTCCTTGCTGGAAGCCTTGGAGCTCAGGAGTAGAAGTTCGCTTTCTTGGAATAGGCTTTGGCTTTAGCAGGCGCGCGGAGGATGTGACCTCTGCTACTCGTTTCTAGGGTCGTACTGTAATGCGTCATCATCGTGTTTGCTGAGCAGCAGCCGAGATGATGAGTCCCCTTTCGATGAAAACACCTTTGGTATCACCTAGACCCTAGAAACCGAAGGTGGTGATGAGCGCTGAACAAGGCTAGCGCTAGCCGCCAAGCGCCTCTCAGATTTCTATTATATTTGTGCTGTCCGCATGCAGGTGGCCATTTCTGAATAGTTACCACGATCCTGAGTTATGTTCAAGGCTCTGGGACACACTAATGCACTGCAGGCAGGTCCCTCGCAGCCTGCAATACCTGCCCAGGAACTAACGGCGAAATCTAGCTCGATACTAAGGCCCTGGAGTAACATTCAATCTGATGATCCTACGTTTCGATAAGCACTCCGTTGTCACTAATTAGCCCGCAGCGGTGCAATCAGATGTGTTGCCACGGTGAACGCATCTGCACATATTCTGAGTTTCTTTACCTGCCCCATCAAACCAACGTACGAGTCATTCTTCCCAACGTAAGCTACTATTAAAACATAGCATTCTCCTGCGCATACCAGCATCTCAGGTAAATTATGGTCTTGCGCGTATCAAATGCCTAGCTAGACGTCACCATGGCGGCGAAAGAATACAAGACAACATGTATTCTCAAGGACGATGCCAATTTATGCACCTACCTCTCTGAAGAAATTGCTCATTTCATGCTCATATACCAAAGTTAAGTTCACATTCAGGAAATAGGCAACTAGTCCGACTCCGCAAGCAGAGTGATGCAATACCAACCAAAGGCTTCTGATGTGTCCTGCTTCTTTAGTACATTTCTTGTGTTCATTTTCACTAAAACCTCCAGATTTGGTGGATTCATTCAGATTGAAATTTTGGTTCAGTCAGTTGAACGGAAAGGTTCGAATATTGTTTCAATTAAGATGCTCAATTAAGAGTTTTGGTTTACGACTATGAACCGATTGGTGTACAAGGAAGGTGACGAAACGAACCTGCAAGCTTTATTTTTTACCCCATCATATTATTCCAACATATCTGATTTTCCACATTTCCTGAAGACTGCTCCCTCAGATGTGCTAAGACGACTTTAGAGAGGCAGAGGGTATAATGGATTTCTCTGTGTTGCTATTCAATTTGGGCAGCTTCTGGGATTGCTGCCTTGTCGCCTAAATAAGGGTATCCATTATATTCTCCTTCGGCACCACGCCTTATAGCTGAGATTCGTCGAATTCAAACAAATGTTGAATATGAGGCCTCCAAGTGCTCCCACTTGTTCTTCCCTGCTGTAGTTCTGAATTGATGTACTATGTCTGCTCGGAAATGTAACAAACTAGAACGCCTATTCAAATGCAGAGCGCCGAAATTTGTCAACGTTTTGGAGCATGTGCCATACCTGATAGAGTGTACACCCCGTTCTAAAGTGCGTATTTTCGATATACCTACTACGCGCGGTAGAATAACATGTTGCGCTTTCTTAGCAATGCCCCACCTTTGCACTGGGATTGCGATGGATCGGTAAAAACCAGAAAGAGAAAAAGAAACGTCATTGTCCCAGCAGTGCATCCACGAACCTATACTTGGTCTTGGAGCAAAGGTCTGATTCAAAGAAATCGCATTAGTAGGAAGTTCTGATGTGACACCATCAACAAAAACGTTGTGTCACAAAGGATAAAAAGATGAAGGACGGCGTTTTTCAATCCCTTTAGAGACGCTCCAAGCATTCTACCTTTAGGTGGTGTGGTGGAGGCAAATTGGATGTGTATTTTTGTTTTTTTTACCACGATATGCGGTAGCCGTGCCGATGAACAAGCCAATGTTTGCCCTGCCCAGACAAGACCAATTCATCTATTCCAGAGGGATGGAAGGCTTGGTTGGCCAAGGCGACAAAAATGCGAATCAAGAATTTGGTATCGGGTGCGCGCAACAGTCAGCATCTCCTTCGACTGCACTCTGGCGATTGCCGATAGTCGAAAAAAGCTCAACGTTTTTAGTAGCTCCCATCTTCTCCCTTATTGGAACCTCGGCCGAGGTTCCAATGTTTTGATTAGGATGGTACAGAAATTCCTATCTCTGTCACTGCAGCTACGGTATCTTTACAGGCACATAACGAATCAAAGGAGCTCAAGAGAAGTAACAGGAATCTTTCTGTTCGCTTGGCCTCCTAAGGCCATTCTACCCGTTACAAAAGTTATTCTCGTCGTCCAGCTCGAACACAATGAAGAGCTGGTATTCTACGTCGAGTGGCATACTTCCTGCCATGATAGATACTCTTCCTCTCGACTACTGCACCTATTTTGCTTTCCTTCTCCTCGTGTTCTTTTTTGCTTTATTCTTCCATCTGCGATTTGGGTTCTCCTTGTAGCTGTGGAGATTCTCTTGGGGTTGTCTATGAATGCAAATATGCATGTGAATTAGGTTGTATTGATGTGGCTGTGGTCTCAGTTTGAGGGAAGCCGAACTACTTCTCACTCAAAGGTTTGTAGTGTCAACGTGCACACCCTTATGTACTTGCACGGTTTGATCATCACTGGTCGAGTTTCGACTGTGTAGTGCTCAGTTTCTCTTTCGAGACGACGTATCGTGTACTTCGATTGGACTCTACGAGTGAGATCGATGCGTCGCTCGCTTCGCATCCTATCTGGAGCTGGCCGTCCCTGCGCGGTATTCCCGGCGCAAAATTGAGCTACTCGGCGAAATTTTCGCGCAGCCCGTGAATTCGATGGGCTCCTCAGACAGACGGGAACGACCGTTCACAGGTGACCCAGATTTTGCGTTATCCTGGTCGGGGCTGGGAGGGGTCGTCTTTTTTCACGGTGCCGAAGAGATTTCTGCCATGTTTAACGCTAGCGTCACGTCATGCTTAAGGCGGTTTCCGATCCAAAATTCAGGGAAGAAGTTCTATTTGACGGTTCTATAGTGGCAGCTTATAGGAGTGGTCAATGATGTTACTAAAACTCCTTGTGTGATGTGTTTGAGTACGCTTCAGGTTAAGTAGCTCGTCATAATAGTTCTCTATTGAAATGTGTCTGAATTCTGTAACCCATGGAGACGAAATAGTATGATCAGATGCAGCGATCAACGGGAAAGACCTTCATGAAGCAGTGCTTTCATCCTCCAGGCATCCGTGTTCTAGTTCACCGACCTTGAGGGCGATTAATGAAATTGCACCTTAAACAGCAACATGTTTCCACTAGTTCCTGAGCACTGTAAACCTAAAATGCTCCTGCTGTGTCTTGTGCAGTTAGACCTGGTGTTACATTCCCGTCCAATGGTGCGCATTGACTATGTTCTTGAAACTATGAATGATTGCAACAGGGAAACGCAAGCTGACATACATACATTATGGCAGTACTTCAGATGCAAAATATACATCGTCATATTTCATTGTTATTGTTTCAAAAATTATTTTAACCACCATCATGGGAGCTGTTGCTGAGCTCTTCTGAGAGTTTCTCAAAGTACCAAAAGTGGGAGCAGATACGGTACTACCTCGCTATCACGAGATGAATTGTATCAGAACCTTGCTTTCATGATTGTTAGTGATAAGTTAGATATTGGTAAAGATTCACTCTTCGTTTTTGGTGATTAATTGGAATCACCAGAGGCGCAATTTGTTAAGCTAATTCAACCACAAAGGCTGTTTTCAAGAGTTTCTAGTTTAGTCCAACGAAGAAGGGGCAGACCTTTCGGAAAGCTTCAAAACAACTTCACTAGGAAACTTATGATGAGGTGTTATTCGATGGACTGCAACCTAATACCTCATGGTCCTCAACGATCTCGGTTTTTTGGCCTTTCGTCACTGAAAAATAAAAGCAGAATCGCTTACCTTCACATGATGTACGAAATGCTTGCCAATAAGCTTTAAATCAACGCACTAGAATTCCTTGATGGGACGCTAGCGAGATCCAAAAGCGGTAGGCTCAAACTTCGAATCTCGATTGCGAGGACGCGAGTCAGGTCAGACTTCTTAATGTACAGAACCCTGAAATATTTTGGTTTGCTGCTCGAGAGGCACGATGGTCTAGCGAGTCTCTCCACGCGTAGCTGTAGAATATGCCTTGCTTGACAAATATTTCAGTGTTGTGCTACATGACGTGTTTTGCAAGCGTAGCACAACAATTGATAGCTAACCGAGTTGTTTACGTATTTTAGTTGTTTGTTGTTGTTCTTTTTTGCTAGTTTGTAACGCAAATAACTCATTTCTGCGCCTTGAATAAATAAATAAATAAATAAATATTTTTCTGAGTATATAATAAGCGAACAAATAGCTACATTGAGAAAGCTCCGTTATTAATTACCGTGGAGTTGGCATGATGCCACCACTGATCCGGAGACGTGGTGGTCCCGTATTATCTGTTCTTACGGTAACAGTTTGAAAACGCAGTACCCTAATAAGAACGCCTTGTTCTCGTGCGTAATCCACTCGTTTCTTTTTTACATACACACATGCACATTTTCTCCAAGAAGTTGCTCCCTTTTCGTGGTGTTAACGATAAGTTTGTCGGCGCTGATTGCGCTTTCAGGGCGCCAGATACCAAGGAATTGTAGAAAATTTGCTTAAACCTTGCACAGGAGGATATTTCGGGCCGATCACGAATCTGACATCCGTTTTTGTATTACGCCGTACGACTCACTAGGGTCACTGTCACCGATTTCGCCCAAACTTCACCTATACTGGTTATCTGGGCTGCTCATCACGAATCTGGCATCCGTTCTTTCTACCGTACTCCAGGTTCTTGATGCTCCTCTGGAGTACGTACCGTACTCCAGGTTCTTGATACTCCTCTGGAGTACGGTAGATTACGGTAGATTGCTAGGCGACGCTTCAGAATGGATCCAGGAGGAACATTGAACATCGAGGGCTGCTTCGGCGTGTCCTTTTGTAGCATCTCCATATACCTGCAGGTTGGTATATCTGCATGGAGTCGTTACAACTGGGCATAAAGGCGTTGCGAGCAAGCCTATCCCTCGAAGGCGTTCTTGGAAATCGGCTGCGTCCATGTTCAGCCTCTCAAAGACGCCCTTCAACTTGAAGCCGCGAAGCTCTTCCTGGCGGGGGATGTGGAACAGTGCGTGGAGCCATGATGCTTATACTGCTGTCTCGCATTTAAGCCTACACCTATCGAAGAGTATCCAGCAATATTGGTTCCCTGCAAAATTGCGCACCCCAGGCGATCGTTGTGGGGCCGCTTATACGTTTTGCAACTACCGTATCTGTATCTTCTCTATGATGCCAGATTCGTGATCAGCACCCCAAATAACCTCTCTGGGCGAAGTTTGGTCTAAATCGGTGACCATGACCGGAGTCACCTAGGCCTACCTTAACCTACCGTAATGTGCCAATTTCTTCGTGATCAGCACCCCAAATAATCATCCTGGGCGACGTTTGAGCAAAAAATCTACCTCTCCTCCACCTCTGGAGTCGTGAAAGGACAATAGTGCCGCCAGTTTGTCTTTCAGTGTTGGAATGTTATGCGGAGGAGGGCTGACTACAGAAACACAAACTGCGCTGCGCAACATCTTAAACCGTCCATCATGCGTAGAGACAAGTGGTGTCGCCTACATACATCTTACCATGAAGCTGTTTGCTAGGTGGTTCCTGGCTACAACTCCTTTTTGGTTTTTCAGCTAGGTCTAACTAGTTTCTATTTTTGTAGCGAAGACATTAGGATATCTGGTTGATGAGGTCGCGAAAGATTTTGGATTCTCGGACCGATTCCTGGTCAGTCCTGACACGAGGCCTTACATCTTTCTGGCATCAATGCATTCACAACAAATTGTTCTGCTCGATTCAAAGGCTAAACTCTGCACGATATAGCGTAGGAAGGCAATGAGCGAGACATTCCAAACTGTCATTCTAGGAACATTTTCAACTCATAGTGAAGAGAACGGGTAGAATTGTGCACGGTGTATTTCAGTTACTTAAAACAATTTTGATTCGCCACATGATGATGGCTTACAGGACATATTTCAGATATGTGTCTGAGAAGAGTACAACGCTATTTGATAGTCAACTCAAACTTCAAATCGCTAGACTAGAATCCGCGCGAAACATTTTCACGAGAGAACTCTTGGTACGAGTACAAAGTGATTACCCGACTATGTCGGTGGTTGCGAGTAACAACTTCCGTCGTTTATGCACCACTGCTTGCCGCAGGATATGCTCTAAATACTGTCTATAAGTCGATAAATGATGTGCCTCCACAATTTCCTTTTAGTGTCAGCTTCTACATACGTAGGGTTGATCTGCGTGGGATCGGGATCCTAAGAGCCAGAAGAAATACCAATCAGCACTTTTCGCACATCGAGCAGGCTCTAAATTCCTAACATTTTCAGAGAAATTGTTGTGCCAAAATCACTAGGGCAATCTAAGCTTGTTCCCCATGAAGTTTTCTAGGATTAATATTTTGCTTGTTTGATTGTATTTTTGCATGTTGCCTCTAGCCAGCAATATTTGTGTCAGTTATTCTGTTTTCTAACAGGTTGTCTTGTTTTCCTCTCAATTTTATCCATGCGTGATTACCAGCTTACAAAATAAATAAACGTATTGGTTAACGCCGCTTTCATTCTTAAATATTCTTCTTGATGAAGAAATCCGCTTTTAAATCGTTTGCAGCTTCCTAAACTATTTTCCATGTCAAAAGATAAACGACAACTCTCCTCTCATTGACATTTCACGAGACCAATCTCGAAATATGTATGTGGGATTCCTACCTGGCTTCCTCGGCCCCAGGGGCCCACTTCACGCCCATTCTGCCGACTGGTAACATCTTATCAAAACAGGCCATTGATCACTGCCGAGCTCGACTTTTGGTTAAATGGTTTAATGCTGTTCCTTTTCATTTTTTAGGATACTTTAGACTGTTTTAGAACATTTTTTATTTTAGTTATATTTAGGATATTTTTAGGATACTTTTAGGATTTTTAGGATACACGCCTTACATACTTGTCTTCCCCTTGCCCAAATCGCTCCATTTGAGCGAGAGTGTCAGACTAGATAGCACTGTTAGTCGACACCTTCAATATTCCTTAGGTAGGGCATTGTTTAGTGTGCAATTGTGCTTTCTTGAAGCCCGCACTGCCAACTTGAGGAAACCAATTTTACAAACTGCGTATGTACGGTCTCTAGGTGGTCGTGTTTCTAGTGCTATGCAACCCCTCGGGGTAAATAAGGCATCGGAGAAAAGCATAGCAACGAATATTAGATCTACCTGTGATTGGAAACCACAAGCAGCAGGAAGCCGTAGAGTAACTCTCCCCTAGCAACAGTGAACTCATTGCCCTTTGCACTGGATTCAAAGGAGTGGTTCTGCAATGTTCTGGAGCCTCCACGATTCAATTCGATCGGCCTCTCGGGCTAGCGCTCAGATCGATACAGCTCCTTTGAGAGATCCACTGCGGCTCAAATCGTCATCGCTTTCGCTTTCGCCTCCGTAGGAGAACACGTACATTCCACGGCGAGTGGCCGACGGCCCTGCGTAGGCAGCAGACGAGCATGGAGATCTCGCTGGAGACAATGTCAGGATTCGCCACGGCCAGCCTGAGCGAGGGTACCTCGTCGTTGCCGACGCGACCGCCAACTTCGGGAACTTCGGAAGAAACGTCCCCTACTCATCTCTGACTGGCAGGTAACGCCGTATATAGCCGAGTCAGCGAGTGCTTTAAAGCAGCGAACTCATTGGTAGCAGGGATGGTGAATGAAGATTAGGAGTGGCACGAGTTATCAAAGTGTTAATGTGTTAATATCCACTTATGGTGGAATATACTTCGGTGCATTCAAATCCAACATTCTATGATGAGAAAGTAAATCACACAACTAATATCGGAAGTAGAGCAATAGGGCATGAAAATGAAGTGATGAGGAAGTATAAATATATAGCTGGCCTTCTACTATAGATAGGCAACTACCTGCCGTAAGCTCCGCTGCGGAGAAATTATGACATAACATCGATATCGGTACCCATTTTGCTGTTTTCTCCTGCTCTGAGCTGACTTCTTATTCGTGGCTGGCGACGGCGTTCGCGATTTTATCAGATTTTCTCGAAATTTTGCTTTTAGGCCTATGTCATACCATCGCTCTTCGCTAGCGAAGGCGATGGACAACTAACATAATTGGGGAAGGGACGGTATCAGACGTTGTGGAGGGGCAGACGCCTGTAGCAGTTGTCCGATCCACTGCTAGCGAAGCCTCGCTGGCGGGGTGTCATACTTTCGAGCGATACGGCATCGCTACCGATGCGACCGCGTCGCTGAGCTGAGCAGAGCGTCGGGCAGCATCGGTAGCGATGCTACGACGCAGCTGCACACAACGCTATTAACTGCGCGCCTATTCGCTAGCTTCACGCTAGCGAAGAGACTTCGCTCATCGCTCTGTTCGTCGCCTTCGCTCGGGGTGAGCGAAGGTGTGACATAGGCCTTATCAAGGCCACCGATGGCTCACCTAGTCAGAACTTCAAGCGGTATAGTGAAAGATCTTATGTGGACGCTTTAACAACGGCGGAAACATATAAATGCAGACCGAAACCGTGAGCACCAGGAATTCCAGGTTTTTCGCTTTCAAACCAGCGAGGCCTTCCACTCCCCCGTGGTGAACTTACATACAACCTGAAAAGAATAAAGCCTCGACTCGCCAATCGGTTGGCAATAGCAAGTTGCCGAATGGGTTAAAATATGCACTCATTTACTTTCACGAAGTTGTATAGAGGTATACCTGAAAACTACAAACATCAACCTTAGTTCTCCTCTAATCCTTAACACAAACATTGCATTAGAATTCTTAAATAGTGCTAACACATGGCAAGTTGTTGTAGGACCAATGGATAGAGAGCTGTTCTCCCAAACAACTTCAGAGGTGGTTTTGATCACGAAACTCGAAAGAACAATACGATATGAACCTATGTTTACGTTCCTAGTCTTACGGCAAGAAGCAAACTATTTCACTGAAGGGCTGTTCGTCCGATGAGGCGTAACGCAACGGCTAAACTGCTCCATCGCGCGTAATCGCCTGCAAGCAAGCACTTCAGCAGCTAGAACCAGCGAAAGGCGTGAATTTGTACACTCGCAGCGGCCAAACGCGCTAGTGAGTAGCAGACCGGCGCACTATGAAAAGCTTTCACAAGGTTGAAAAGGCAGCACGAGAAAAAGAAGCACCGATTGCCCCTGCCCCGCTAGCTTACGGTGGCCTGCGGGGCGTGAAGAGTGGTAGGAGCTTGACATTCCTCAACCTCGCTACCGCACTCCTCTTTCGACCGCATATCGTGGGCGCATTTTGAAAGTATTCTCGACCTAATCAACAGATTTCCGTGACCAGTCGGTAGAATAGTTGGCACTTCGTCTAACCAGGCTTCTGCAGCACTAATTCGTCGATGGTTGAAAGTTTTGCCTGGCCTGTACGCGGAAGCGGGATCATTCCCTCGTGCAGCGCGTCCTGCCCTCTGCGCCATACTCGCCTATGAGCGGTGAGCAAGCACAGAAATGAACAACGACATCAATATACGCCTTGCTTGAAGATGATTACTGTCGCATGGCCTGAGTCAATTCCATCTCGCTCCTCATGCGCTATTGGTTTTCAATATGCGACAAAATAACTTGCAATAGGAAACAACTTTATAAATGAAAAACAGTGATGAAAAGGTGGAAGCAATACTTTAATGTTTATTCGGAGTGAAAACATTAAGTGAGAAGGGGGGGGGGGGTAGATGATGAAGAAAAGCACATCAGTGTCAACCTGAGTAGGCCGTTTATGCGTACATAATGTGTGAGTATCAAAAATCAAAACAGTTTCTGGTTAAGACGCTTCTGGAGAAACAATCGGTGTCTTCTGATCGATGAGGAATCCGGTTCGGTAGCCGAACTCCGGAAAGCACCGCCGCATCACGCTGTCCCATTCTGCTCGCTTCACGTCGTTACTGGAATCAGCGAAACACTCGAAGCTTTCAGCAACGCATGAATGCGAAGAACACTACCTTCTCTTTACTTTTGATACTCATCCTCGTGAAAGAAATGTTCAGCAACTGTTTCTGAGCAGCGCTATGAAAGCGCTGACAATGTGGGGCAGTCACCCGGAAGAGAAAGCTTTTTGCAGTCCTTTGGGTATTGAACAGAGTGAGCATCAAACCCGCAGGTCAATTCATTACCGGCAGTGAACAGCTCTATGCTCTCCATTTAACAATCGACCAGCCTCAGAAAGACATTGTATACATAAACTATACGTTCAAGCTGCATGAACGGTATCCGCTACAGGAAGGATGAGTGGCGCGTCCCAGGAAGGAGTCCGTGAACCCTGACCTTGATCCTTCTCATCGTACTCCACCACGAATACCAGCAACACGATTTCAGTGGTTTGCACTGCCCAGGCAAATCTCCTTTAACGGTGTTCTCTACGGTTTCATGTGTGTACATTATCTCATATATCATCATGATCGAACGCGTGTTGGCGCAGTCGGCCATCTCGTGCACCCCCGAATAGGGGTTACTGGCTCTATGCCCGGACCAACCAATCCTTCCTTCTCTCTGCGGTCCGTGAATTGGTATTTCCCAGGAATGCAAAAGCACTGTCATGTGAATTGAATGCCCATCACAAACCACCCTACAGGCTAAATACGCGTTCAAATTGTCTCTCCGACATCCCGCAGAAACAATATGTGTGGCGCCTTCAAAAAGGGTTGATTAACGCCATCGTTCTGGTCGCTTATCGTCACTCAGCCTTTTAATGGTAACGTTTTGAACGTTTGTCAAAGAATTATCGGGAAGGTTGACACCAATACATAAACCCAAGTGCAGAGCTCGCGTTCTGGTGTGACAAACGCTGAGCGCGATCCAGGCAGAGCCACTGCTGCTGGCATCTACGAGGTCGTATCGTATGCCTTCCTTTCACAACAGCTCTGGGCCGCCAATTTTCCAAACAAAAATCAGGGCTTTCTTCGAAGGCTCTTCCAGTGGCATTTGATATGACTCACTTTCAGTTTCTTAATGCGTCCACTCACAGCAATCCGTAGTAGCCGGGTTAGAGAAATTGGCCGCGCTGCTGTTCTTCTCACTCATTTCCCCACATTTCAAAAACACTATCACACATAGGCTTACCTGATGTCAACAGGATCCATGTCTTCTCCGTGAGTAAGAATACAGTGCTTGCGCATTCCCGGTTTCCTAAAAGAGCGTGGTGAAACGGAAACTGGGAAGGAGGAGAGCGTGGGTCGACGGGACCAACCGATAGTCCTGGAAGTCGCACGAACGACACTTGTAAGGTCGGAAGGATGAGTGCATGGCCATGACGTGCATCTGCAGGTTCCAGCGACCTCCCCGTGGCGCCTTCACTCGTGTCCCACAGATCTGAAGCAGAGCGATAGCGGCGGAGCCAAGGTACTCTTTGCGGGCGACGACCGACCTGGCAGGTGTGGTAATCCTTGTTCGGGTCCCCGTTCGAGGCACGAGATCGCTTCGCGGTCGGCGGCGAAGAGTCCCGAGGCGGACTGCTAACCAAACAGTGAGCCTGCGCCAGCAGATCCAGATGAGCTGCAACTACGACAATGTTCAGATGAGTGCTCATCTCGCGGAAAACGTCGCGAAACGATTCGCATACTTTGGCTCGTGGACGCTAGGTCGAAGTTGAACGAGTGCTCCTCGTTATCGGCGAACGACTCCTCGACACAATCCTGAAGGCAAAGTCCGCCTTAAGTGCTGCATTCCCATCAGTTCATAAACATACGTTTTGCGGAAACTATAGTCAGAGGCCACCCACCGACTCGTCCTTCACACGAACGTTAATGATTTCCGGGTTTGAGCAGGCAAGGATCTCAAATAGATCACTCTCCTGCTTCGAGTCGTCGAATCCAAAGCCGGAGAGCTGCGATTTCGGCTTCATTGATAGGATGTCCCTGAAATGCGAGAACGCTGCAACCGGAGACTTGCTCATAATCTGCCATTCCTGTGATGTGCAAGCACCCTTCACTTGACACACATTTCGTTACTAGTGGTCCTAGCATGTTTAACGCAGCCGCTACGAACAGTCCAACAGAGAGGGTTCCTGAGCACTAGGAACACGGGCACTCGCAAATTTCCCAATATTGCTACGCAGAATAACACTTGCCCCCGCGGTTTGGAAGCAGGTATGGTAGCTACGTCAAGAATACCCTAAATAAAGCTCAATAGACTACTTACGAGGGTTAGTCTACTAAAGTTTAGTCCCGTTAGTCTCCCTAATTTTCAACTCGCTATTATACCACTGCCTTCAATAATAGTACTCATAGTATATTCAGAAAAGTCACGACTTTATTGGAAACAGCTCCAGTTGGTCGGGAAGCGCCTCTCGTGTTACTTTAGATTTCTATGTAAAGCCATAGTGTTCTTAATCTCGGCATTCAACGGAATAGATCCCCTGCATGTCAGAGATGCCAAGAAGTCGCTCGAAATCGCCGACGAAGAACGACTGAGTGCTGATATATCAAACAGAATACGGTTCATTTCCACGCTGGACCATTCCCTGCACTACTGTGATGTGGACAGGCATTTCGCGTCACAAACTACAAAGACTGCTATGGAAATGTGGTATTTTGTACTACTGAAAAATCCACACCTCGGTGTGATGTCGATCGCTGAGATGTCACAACAAGATATGGGCGCAATTTCTGTTTTCTGTTTTCCGATTTTCTGGCCATTTTGAGCAAATTTTTTTCTGTTTTCGGGGAAAATGGTCAAAAAGTTGGCCAGAAAACAGAAAACGGAGATGTGAACAAAGTTATATCGTAGAAATCCAATAAAATGGATGCAAGTGTATCATAGAATCATGAGTTTTGTGGCAAGATAATGTTTCTAGAGTATTTTAAATTGCAAGAAACTGACGTTTTTGGGACGTGTTAGCGTAGAAATTGCGCCATGCACTCATGATTCTCGCCGCTTTGTTTGTTTTATTGATTGTGTAAGTGCTGTTGACATGGAGTCCCTTCATAGGGCATTTCTCGCCTTTCATAATTTAGCTTCTTATTCTTTTCGACTTCAATAGCACATGGTTTAGACCATCTAGGATTACTTACAACTTTACAAATATTAAAATTGCAAGACTAGTATCCTGAGGTGCTTTTAAGTATTTAACCACATAATTCCCAAATGTGAACGGTGTCTGAGCACTGAAACCGTTTCCGACTTTTTGCGACAAATCTAAGTCGTATATGAACTCCGAAACCCATCCATAATCTCACACTCTACTATAACCTCATACCACTACTATGGTCATATTATTCTCCCTTTTTTCTTAAACGAAATTAGGGATTATTTGTTCCGGACATACAACCATATCCAGGTGATCACAGAGAACAAGGAGAGAAATGAAAAATTTCGGTGCGAGTTTTATGAGCATAATGTTAAAAACGCTCTTAACAAAACTGAGGTGAGACCACTCCGTCTAGGATGTTCGCGATGCACTACACTAGCGAAATCAAAGAGGACTGAAACGTCTCTGTCTCTTACTAATTTTTGTACTAAAAACTGAGCAAGGTTCAGAGTTAGAAAACCAGCTTCGGCTCTGCAGCAAACGCCCATTGGGTCTAACCTGCCAACAATTTTCAATTTTCAAGCCGGAGGAGGAGACTTATCCTACTCATTCTGGGTCAAGTACTTTTACCTGTTAAGCTTTATTTAAATTTTACTTCACTGCTAATTCCATACAACACAATTTAATACAATTAAATTAAGTTACGTTTTGACTCATAAATCCTAGGAGCCTCTACATTTGGACCTGTTGCCCTAGAGTAACTGTGGGGTAGGATTATTTTCCAAAATTATTGGACGGTCATCCCGAACGACCGCTTCCTGCAGAGCCTTCGGTGAAGCTGCATTTCTAAACCTGAACCTTACTCAGGATTTAGTACTAAGCTAGTAAGAGCAGAAAGTAGGAACAGTAAGAGCTTTCATTCACCTTTGTTTTCGCTAATGTAGTGATGCACTGATGATACATGAAATATTCCCCGTAATAAAAAAAATAATATGATTGTGATGGAGAGGATATGCTAGGATATGCTTCCCCGTTCTGTAGCGTCTACGCATTCAGAAAGCACTTACACCTAAAAACTGATGCCCTGTAAGCCCCTTCATTCACAATCTCGTGCTGTTCCGTGAACTATCCAGCCAGTGTATAACAGCTTTAGTCTGCTAAGGGTCTGTTAGTAATTGGGTGTTGTAATGAGTATTGGTGAGTGGACCTAGAAACTTCCAGCTACGCAGAAAGTAGGCCGCTTACTAGTAAAGGCAGTCTCGAAGAAAGAGGCAAACTAAAAATATCGACTCTGGCGCAGCCAGTAATACTCAAGGAATCTCTGAACAGCTTTAAAGGATGTTGTGAGAGTGTGTCCGTAAATCTAAGAAATTGAATTGAAACATGGAAATAGTGGTCAATGAGCCCTTGTGGTGTTCTGTGCTAATGTGACAGGTAAAATCCATCATTTACTTTTTGTACCTCTCCTCTTTAGCCACGTCATTGGAGAACAAAAGCATTTATTTTTCACAGAAACGCTCGCAGTATTGAGATCAATGGTGTAATCGTTAGAGTGCTACCTGTATAAGTGAGCTGATGAGTGATATTTCGTACTTCAAATGTCGAGACTCCTAGGACCTGTGGATCAGGATTTACAGTTTACTGATTGCAATGAATTTGGAGTGTAGAAAGTAGAAGTGCTTTTAACTAACGTCCACGACCACAGTTTCTAGACATACAAAAGCATGTGCTGCTGAAACACTGGATCTTTGGATAGAATAATTAGCTCATTTGGTAATTTGAAAATTTTCTGTTTTCTGGCGTTTTTGGCTGTTCTGTTTTCTGACGAAAAAGATTTTGTTTTCTGTTTTCTGGGAAATTTTTAAACATTTCCGCACATCCCTGGTCGCGAAAGTGTGATCGCCAGTCAAGCACGGGTACAGTAACCCGTGTCACTCGGGCTATTTCGCAAGAGTGAGACCTCGTCGCTCTTAGCTTCTCTCATCCTTGAATGGAGGATGGGGAGCCATCCAGTTTACTTGCACTAAGCGTGAACGGTGTGCCGGTGTGCCCACCCACCCACACAGGGAGGAAACTCGGGAAAGACAAGGTAATAATTATATTTTCGGCAGAAAGGTTTCAAGAAGCAGCCAATCTCGGACTGAAAGCCGAGCATATGGGTCTAAATAGCGGTACGCGATCTATTATCGATGCGGTTAATTGTGACAGAGTCATATACAAAGCAAATGAAGAAGTTTCAAATACGGACGAATGATCAATACATGCGTACCATTCCACTTCCTCAAGCTCGGAATCTATATCTCGCTAAATTTTCCGCAGACGGAAAGGAGAAATTAATGGCGACCGTCGTAGCCGCACTGAATTACCTCTATAGGAATTTTCAAGAAGCGCCTAGAGAGCTTGAATCCTCCCTACTAGGAACGGGGAGACGAGTCTGCCTTCCTACTGTGACGAGGGCCAAAATCAAGCCCTGCGAAATGAGCAGTCCCGTGCTTTTGAGAATCGGGAACTGCGATTTCAAAGTATTGCAGGCAGCAGTGCTAGCGCTTATCCAATTTAAAGCGTTGATAAGAATAAGCAAAGTTGTCAACCTACTTAAGACCGATGCTATCCAGCTCGACAACAACACCTGGCACCTAACTGAAAGAAGATCTAAGACAGACCAGCACGCTAATGGAGTATAGTAGCATTCTGCTTTGATCCAATGGAGCATCAGCTATGGACCAAATACCTGAATAGATGCCATAAGTAGCAATAGTTTCCTATTCCGGTCTAAGTCAACGGGATTGGCATTATCCTTGTCAACCCTCCGGGATAGGCTACAAGGGCTGCTCATTAGGGCTAATCTTCAAAACCTCAACATCACCTCTCATTCGTTTAGAGGCGGTGCAGCGACTCAAGCACTCAGTATGGGGATCCATCACCTCGACATTATGCAAGCCGGGAGGTGGAAAACTCTAGAGGGATTCCGTAACTACTTAAACCGAAAGTGCTTAACATTTCCTCATCATCCCTCGACGTATAAGTTACAATGATGTTCTCAACATTATCAGATCTCCTGCCAACTGTATATAATAGCCCATACTATACTTATTGACCTTTATACTATATTTGTCATAGGAGCGTATTGAATGTAATCACCTACTCATGATACTCATCTATTGAATGACATAAGTACGTCCAAGTACAAGCCACTATGTAATACTTACATAACACCAAATGCATGTATTCACTGTATACATATCAAAGAACATGTCTCCACATGGGACAGCACGTACCAACAGCGCAATAACCCTCTCCAAACCTCGGTGTTATGTAGTAATAGTACAAAATAGATTTTATACCAGAGTGTAACGGAGGTATGTATAAGTGGAATGCTCGTGCTGGAGGCCACTAAGCTACCGATTGTTTGAAACAACTGCGCCTGAGTTCAAAAATAACCAGATAGTATGCCGTCAAATTCTTTAGCAAGATAGCGGTGGGAAGTGACATCGGACTCGCCCTTGAGAATTTACTAGCTGCAGCGCCCCCCCCCCCCCCCAGAAGGCGTTTGACTCTTGAGTAGAATTGCAGAATGTTCAGATCTTTCGTAGTTGGAAAGAACTCTGAGATGGCATCATATGCCAGATCGCCGCCTACTGCAAATGCCCGGAAGCACCAATTTCATCCGGTAGTACCCTTTTTTTTAGAACAAAATAGAGAGAAGAGGAGAAAAGAATGAGAAACAAAACATCATAAACCACCCAGAAGAGATCCTACTATTCACATGGGGCTGCTAGTTGCAGAAAGTGGCAAGGGCTTAGGT
Organism: Heligmosomoides polygyrus polygyrus; assembly: GCA_947396885.1. Classification (NCBI taxonomy): domain Eukaryota; kingdom Metazoa; phylum Nematoda; class Chromadorea; order Rhabditida; family Heligmosomidae; genus Heligmosomoides; species Heligmosomoides polygyrus. Next base: position 44,018,683 of record OX377202.1, on the reverse strand, counting down.
TAGGAACCGCGCTACAATTTTGGAGATAGCATTTTAGCTGCCTCTAGGAGGCGCGCCTCAACTCGTCCTACAGGGGACGACAATCTAAGAAGCTCCTTTATTTTCGAGCTTCCAGTTACGGAAATGACCGAAACCTCTTAAAGGGAGACCTTCCTGGCGGTTCTGCCTCTTTTCGACTACGTCTTGTCCATCATAGCCCTTCATTCTCATACCCTAAATATCCTAACTGCAGAAGAACGACGGTGGTTACTTTAGAACTAGAGCACAGATCAGCAATGTTCCGAGGCAATCCGGTTCTGCCGAAATGGCAGTTCCTCGCTTCGTGCTACTCGTGCCCAGCTATAAGCACTCCGTCAAGGGCAGTTCGTAAACCTCGCTCGCTCGCACTGCGGAATGTTTCGCCTTCCACGCCCACATTAATTCCCCCTGCCAGTCAAGTCGCACACCGCGGGAAGTTGCAAAACACCTCTCCGAAATACTGAGAACAGGCCCGTACGACATCCACCCGGTGAATGCTCAGTGCATCTACTGTTACGTGAGAAACGTTCGCCATTACACTGTTCTCTGATCAGCTGAAAGCGCACTGATTGCGTCGCGGAGCATGCAGATGCACCCTCGTCCCTTAACCATGTCCTCGAGAATGGTGAGCAGTCGCAACAGTAGAGATAAAGCGAGGACATAAGGGCAGACGTCTTCGCTCTTTATGGGTTGCGCCACTTATTCGACTTCGGTCTCAGCTCCTCCCAGCAGGTATGAGTCGTTTCGATCTCCGCCACTGTGCAGCTTTCTCGAGGCGCCCTCATTTTCAACTGCCATCCCAGTGAACATGTTCACAGCGGTGACTACGGTAGTCAATGCTTATGGCAGTTTCTAGCGTCATCCAAATAGGTCGGGTGATGTGATGCTTTTTTGTTTATTCATTCTTTTTTTATCCAAGGCATAGTCAACAGTCTATGTAAGCGAATTGAGAAACAAAACAAGAAATTCTTGAATTGGCGCAAAATACTAGAATTGGCGTTACATCGAACCAGCAGCCGAGTAAAACAGTGCACCGACACGTCGTGCGACATCGAAGAACACTCACAAACTTTACCAGAAGGGACACCTTATATATGTCTGAAGAGAAAGTTCCCCTAGATCTGCGTGTTCACCAGGCAGCAAGTTGAGTCTTCTGAGAGCCCTCAAAGTTAGAAAGTCTGATACGTCGCTCGAATTAAAAATCGACACCCCAAGTTTCAGCTTACCTCTTACGCCTCATCAGTATTTTGCCGAAGAAACACACTAGATTTATGGACAGCTTTTCAACGAGAATTTCGCACAATACAATAATACAATACAATATCTCCAAGTATTCTTCTAATCTCCACTGAATGAAACCCGAAAAGCATCGCTCGCTGAGGACCTCGCGAAATAAAAGCCGTTGAAAAACACCTCACTATGAGTTTCTTAGCGAAATTATTTTAAATGCTCTCCAGAAGTTCTATATCTTGTTTCATTGTTGATTGAACGCTTAATTGTTCATCTGAAAGTAGGTGGCGAAACGAACCGTGAACGCTTAATTTCACTTCTTAATAATATCCAAGTATTTTTGAACACCAATTTTCCACAAAAGGTTGGTTGTACTCAAGTTCTGAACGCACGAGGACCTCGGGAGTGTATGGTCTTTATGCCCCGCACAGCACATAAATACGACAGTTGGCCTGTTTGACCTAAAAGCTGCAATGCTTAGAAAAACAGATTGCTGGTTACAATAAAGCTTGAACCTCTAACTTTATCAAACTTGTCTGCAATTTGCCAATTGATTTTATATCCTGCATTCGAGCACAGTTTCTAGGTCCAACCATCAGACGGCGCTGCAGAGGTTCTGAATCCTGTATATCGCTGACTCCCTTCTAGATTCTTACAACATCTTGATGCATACCGTTGTCATGGAAGCCTAGCCGTCCTCCATTGCCAGAGTAGCCCAGGTCAGGTTTTGGAAGGGCCTTCGCTGCTCCTCCTCACCAGCCGCCGATGCTTAGTTGCTCATAGTTCGACCATATATCTATGTCTATGGCCCATGCACATTTTCACCATTGAATGAGTACTTACGGTCTCCACTTTGTGGTCAATTTGTAACTTCGTTTACCAGTCAAGGTTCCGCACGCTCATTTATCACTGCCATGCCGGACTTCAATCGCAATCTTTCCAAAGTTATAATAAGTGTTTAATACGGTGAACTGTGAAAAACCGGCCTAGTTGTGAGCAGTTCTAAGCGTCCGCTGGGGCCCTGCTGCCTCTCCCATTTCTACATGACCATGTGCACAGCACCAGCTGCAAAACGCTGCCTTTCTGCGGAGCTGCGGCTGTGCACCGCTTTCTATGTGTAATTCTACGCAACCACCGATAGCCGTAAGCAGTACCTATATGTGCTGATGAATACTCCTAACTCTCTCAAGACGAAACTATGTCGTAGTCGTTCCTCTACGAATGAAAAGAACAGGAGGTGGAATCAAACAAGAGGAGCAAATCGGCAATTTCAGGCAGAGAGTCACAAGAAGTTTTAGGAAATAGCTGAAGAAGAACTATACGTAGCCAATGCAGCCGATGCCAATAGAGTGACGAATGCTCTCGGGTGCTACTCTAACCCTGTCATGTCTTACAAAAAGCGGGAAGAAAGAGAAAATAATCCTCGCTCATTTGAGTAGGTAGAGTGAGGATCCAATAATGATGTCGTAGTTATTCACCTATGGGAATTTTTCCATATCGGGAAGAAGGCACAGGGAAAGATAAAGATGAAAAGATCTCCGAAACTGAAAACGAGGCATAAAAAAAAAGCTCTCGATTGTCAAACCTTTGACTGGCTTCTTCTAGCCCAGAGAACGTCCATCGCCTGGGTCGCAGTATTACAGGTAAAACAGCAGAAGAAATTTCAATAGTGTAACAGCGCAACTCCAAGTCCATCACTATCGACTGCCTCTACTATTAGACTACAATTAGATTCGTACGATTGTAACCCAGTGGTGAACCAACAGACCTCAATAATAAAACTGTTACTGCTCCCTTCAACTGACAATGACAATCAGTCAATTGCAGTGAATAACATGGGCTTTTGGATACCTTGCTCAAGTAGAATGACGTGTGAACGCTTGAGGTGGGCTCCCTAATGATCAGTTGAGCTCTTTAGGTGAGATAACAAGAACCACGAGGTCAAACGACCAAGCTGGTTTCATCTTTGCAATTCCTGAAAGATTGCCTTCAGTAAAACCTACCGTAGAGAACTTTTCTCGAGGTTGAATCCTGGTTCAGAGCTGGAGGGCGTAGACGGCTCTGTAATGATGGGCAGCTGCGGCTGCTGGCGAAGACCAAGGGCAGGATGCTTGCTGAGGTCGTCGAGGAGCATCAGTCGAGCGAATCCACGTTCCAGCTGAGTCAAAAGGTTCAGTAAGCGGAGATGAAAACGCTTCGGGAGACTCACCATCAGCTGAACCAGCTCAACGGCAGCATTGTTGTCGTCCACCTCGACCACCAGGAACTTGGCGGCCATCTGAAACTTCTCAATGGGACTAGGGCTGCGTTGCTACGAAGACGAAGCGCACGCTAGTCTCAGCGGAGATGGAGAGGTAGGCTAGGACGCCGCAAACGGCAGTCCTCTCACTGCTGGTTCTACGACCCACTTGAATGGATCGTTAGAGGGCTGAAGGTCGATCAATAGGAATCAAGACAGGCCCAGGGAACGGGTCGCAGTTCTGCCGTGAGTGTGACCTCCAAAAACGAGGACTAAAAAGGGTCATGAAGCAAATCTGCCAGAACTTCCCCTCAACCGCGGAAAGACTGCCGGACAACTTTGTATTTTGGCTGCAGACCTTGAATTTTCTGCTGACAATGCTAAGGGCAAGCAGAGAAAAATACCGTCTGCCTTCGAGTTAGAAAAACGGAGTGCTTCCGATGGACAAGATGTCTGCAAGTACGCCGGAGGACAAGGTGTGTAGGTCGGTGGAGAAAGACGAGGTGTTGACGCGGCGGACTCCCTAACTGGGGCACCGAGGCGGGTATAAGTGGGGCGATGGTCGGCCCGGGCCGCGGCCAGAACCTGCAAGGAACAAGACTTGACGGCACTCGCGTCCCACGTACTGCGTCCCGCTGGAAACCCGTCTCTCTGTAGCACCCGCCAGCAGCTTAAGACCCAGCCGCATCCCCCGCTGGTGCCCGTAACCGCAGTACAGCGCCGGGGACGCGTGCGAGCCTTGCACAGTTTCTTTGTGCAGATCTGGGTCGACACTTCAATTGGGATCCCCGAAACACCCTCCTTCTCCGTCCTGGCCGACATCGACACGTGCGAGAACGCTGCTGCCCTCTCCACAACAAGAGATGGGATCTCAGGTAGCATCCGCGGAAGGGTTCACCACCCCCCCCCCCCCCCCCCCCGATTCAGCCCAGGCAATCAAACATCGCCTAGCAGCTCCAGCAGGCTATTTACGCACCTACGACGGGTCATCTACTTCAAATAAGGTCCCGGGAATTGTAGAAAGCAGGGGAAAACACATCCTTCTCTTTCAAAACTACTATAATATTAGGTTGTCGTAAAATTAATCGCCGAAACGTACGACTTTTTTCAAACTGCTATAACTCAGCTTAACGCAATATTATTAATCGAAGAAAAACCACCAAAATCCATACATTTTTGCCAACGAACAGATAATGAATATAACCCCCTACAATAAAAACTGAGATCAATGGAATTGATGAAATCAAGGTGGCACATTCAACATCGGCCAAATCAGTGAATGGTTTCTGATGCAAGTGAGAATCGAGGGCTCGGAAAAAGCAATAGACAGTGGGGAAAAGGTAGGAAGAATATGGTGGGTGAGGGAGAACTTCGATACCCAATTGGGACAATTTTCGCCGAGTGATTTGTGAGGTGTGTGGCCATGCGTTGTCCTGCCACAGGAGCGGCCCTCCTCTATTCACCACTGCCGGCTACAATTTTTGCAACTTCCCACTTTGGTCTAAATCACAGCAGTTCACCACTGCCGGCTACAATTTTTGCAACTTCCCACTTTGGTCTAAATCACAGCAGTAAGATTCTGCCGTGAGTGATTGACCAGGTTACAAAACGCTGTAATAGATTACACCTTTACAACAGCACCACAAAGTAGACGTAACTTTTTTAAGGTGAAGGTCGGGTTCAGGAAAGGGTGTTGATATCTAACCAGAAAAATCCCTGTTTCCTGTTATCGTAAAGGACCAATTTTTCATTTACAGTTTTAACACGGCTCACAAAAGCTCACTTTCTAAAGCGAATTAGCAGGTTGGAGCAAGTGTCGAAGAGTGCCAAATGCTGCTCACGGTCGCTCATGAGGCACCCACTTCGACATCTTCTCCACCTTGCGGATTCTCCCCAATGCCTTACTACAGTACTACATATGATGTACGCCAAGGTCCTCTGCTAACGCACGTGTCTTCGTCTCCGGATTTGCTTCGACGATTCTCCTCAAAACTTCATCGTCAAGCGACGTCCTGCTCCCGCGACCCGGTTTCCTTCGAGATTAAAATTGCCAGAGAAGAGTTCTTCTAAGCAGAGCCCCAGTGTTCGTTCGCAAAGAAGTCCGTCCCTAAAGCGCTGCTAGGGTTTCGGGATGCCTCTGCCGCAGAATGTCCCAACTTAAATTCGTAAAGCATGATGACTGGATAGTCGCGTCGGTTCACGATTTTACGGAGCTCTGGAAAAGATCGGCTAGAAAATTAGAATCGCATCCACGTCTTCTTCTGAAAGAGCAGGAAAAAACTAAAAACGGCGTGTGTGACTTTCCCTGAGACGGACTGATTTATGGTAAAAAATCTATTTATACATACCTCGAAACGGAGATTAATTTTGCGACAGCCCAATACAACGACTTGCACTAGTTAGACGATGAGCAACAATGAGTCAGCAGTTTACTCTTCACCGTTTTAGGGGTGAGAGTTTGGTTCGCTGGGGCAGAACCTACACCGTAGACTTTGATTCGGAGAGCACACGGGAGTCGGCGCCTCTTCGTCTATTATGTCCTCGCTCTCTTACAGAGATATTTGAAAACAAAGACGTGGCTTCAAAGGCTGGATGAGGCGCCATATCAACCCCTTAGTGGTAAAGGAGGCTTGAGCCAGTGTTTCTTAACTCTTCGAGTGCCCTGCCCCCAAATAGCTTAAACCGGAGTGGAGAAAGGCTTGACTGACATGGGCACGAATGAAACACAAGCCATAATTTTGTAGTGCGCGAGATCAGCATCTCCAACTGCCTAACTAGCATGCAGGCAGAAAGCACGAGCTGGACGACCAGCTAGTGCTGCAGACGGCAATGATTCCAGTACCAGTAATGGGTCGTCAGGCCTATGGACATACTTCGTCGATGAGAAAAGCAACTAGTAATTGCTTCGGTGATCAAATCAATTCTTGGTTCACTTCGCCAACGTCTCCAGTTACACAACTATCACGTCGAATTGGACACTTCAAATCAAATTGGGCACTCTTTTAAACTAGCCTAGGACTTTTGAAATCAAAGCGAACTTTTCCAAATCGAAATGAGCCTCTTCCACATTAAACTAAACACTCTCCAAAAAAAGTTAGAGGAATTTTGGTCAAGAAAAATTTTAGCATAACTTTCTCTGAAGTTATAATACCCAATAAGTAATATATACCAACCTACCCAATAAGTGAACGCAAGGTTTGGAATATTATAAAAAAATTTTGGAAAAAAATATGGTTTAAAGCCTGTTTTCAATAGCATGAAGGCGGTCACTTTTTAGTACCAAAAAACTGCATCATGTCCTCGTCCAAGACATCGTGATTTTATTCGATTGACAGCTTTTCTTTAGTATGGAGTTTCACACCTATAAAAGATACAAGAAATACAATTGTAAAAAGCAGACATATTCTCACATTGATGGTTTATGTATGTGGCATTTACACTATCAATCAAATAAAAGTTGCGGCGGACATTTTGATTGCACAGCGCGATCTGACCTTTTAATGCGCTACATATATGCTCGCATCTTCGCTGTGCTGCAAGTCAAATTTAAGCTAATTATTTTTTCTCTAAGGATGGAAATTTTATAAAACCTATTGGGGCAGGTAAACTAAACAATTTCAAAGAAAGTTATACCACATTTTCCTTGAAAAAATATTCTAACCATCTTGTTAAGCCTGAAGTTTAACCTGACCGAAAAACTGCAGACTCAACAGGATGGTTAGAAGAGCTCGCTTTGATTTCAAAAGTCTAAGAATTGCTTATAAGAGTGTCAAATTTGACGTGATAACAGTATGCATCAGTGGCGCGCAGACCTTAGCACGCCGTAGTACTATGGGCCAGGACGTAGCTGTCCTAAGTTGGCCCTTCGAATAAGAACGAAGGATAAAGAACGCGGAAAATGGGTATTTATTTCAAGTTCATAGTTTTCTAAATGAAGTTGAAGTTAATAACAGCGCACAGGAAGCAGAGTCTACTAAAGCGTGACCTCATGTATGCGTTGATATCTGGCACCCAATTGCGGACCAAATACAGTCACCTCTCGTTATAACGCGTTTAAAAGGACCAGAGCAAATCCGCGTCATAACGGGAGTCGCATCCTAACCGGAGCTGACCTTTTTGCACCCATTTATGAACAGATTCATCTAAAATTGCATGCAGTGACAAGATATGAATGCAGCAATAACACCTGTGACCATGAAGAGAGTGTGAAGATATAAAACAGCTTTAGATTATTAACAAAGCCTCTCTATGCATAAATGTGAAAGCGTGTGAGGCACAACGAGTACCAGACGTAGGTTAGACGTGGTGAGCAACAAAAATGTGTAACCCGATGTTGCAAGATCATTTGTTGCGATCAAAACTTTCGCGCCAAGCGGACTCGAACCCGCACTGACTACGTTTCGAGCAGGATGTTAGCCCACTACCTATCGGCGCTGGTAAAGCGCAGCCCCATCCGCAATATCCTCGTTACAAATGGCCTATCAACACTCTCCCAGAATTTGGGAGTGCGATCAAACAGCGCTGTTGCCGCAATCCTTTCCGAAACAGAGGAAATCACCCAACGTTCTGCAACTTCTAACGATAACCGGGAGTCTTCTTACACTGCGCTTGACATACTGCCGACTATGAGCACTTGTGGGCTTCGCACGCGCGAAAAAGTCGAATTGCATCTAATGCATTTCGCACGGGTGCTTGTCGTGACCGTGAACGAGACAACGGAAGGGTGGGTCTGATCACAAACGCACCATCTTGCTTGCCTTCAATTTCCGTGTGGGACCTGGATTGAGCCCTGGCCGCGTTATAACAGGAATGACTTTGAACGCAGAGTCCCTCTCAAAACCGCGCTATAACAGAAGTAGCGTTGTATCCGACGCCTCCTAAGCGGAGTTGGTTTGCACTGGCGTAAAGGTAATCTGGCCGGGGCCAGAAAAAGATTACTTTATATTATAGGGCGTGTCTTATTCGGAGGCGTTGTAACGGGAGCGGACTGAAATTAAAAAACCTGACAGAACGGAGTACTGCAGCCGAATTATGTGGTTTCATGTGAGATCATAGCTGAAACGCCATTTGCTATTCAGCAAAATGGTATTTGAAAAATCATTGCAATGTAGGTTAAAGTTTATAAAATCCAACATGACAAACAGCGATGCAAGATTCCATGAAATTCATACCATTTTCACGTCGAACTGGGCACTTTTCAAATGAAATTGGCCACCCTTCTAGGCCAGTCTTAGACTTTTGAAACCAAAACGAACTGTTTCAATTTGAAATGACCTTCAGATTGATTAGCCTTTTCACGACAATGTCCGACGATGTCGTCGGACACCATCGGACATCATGGAAAATTATCGAGCATTTAATAGTACAATATTAATCAATGAGTCCTAATTTCCGCGATCAAGGCGGTCCTTGGAAAACCTCGTTCGTTACTGTTTTTCATAATTGACAAATAATACAAATAAAATAATTTAAATAAACAGCGCGCGGGAGAACTGCGCGCTGTCCCACGCTGCAGTCACACGAAAATCGCGCGTGTCGTGAAAGGGTTAAACTACAGACTAACTAGAGCGGTTAAAATAGTGTTTTGGGTGCTAAGCGAGCTGCTGTCCGGCACCAGGACATTACTCGAACGCGACGTCGCGACGCTGAAACGCGGACGTGCGCTCGGTGACGCATGGTTCGCCGCGGAGCACGAAATTTTGACCAGAGTTCAAGATTCTTAACTGGAAACGAAACGCCGAAGGGATGTGACACGACGGAAGATCCGTGGAAAAGACGCCTTAAATGTTAGAGGCTCTCTTGTGTTGCTATTTCATCCTGTTTTCTTCCTTATAGGATTATTCTCCACCAACTTAGTCAAAATCTTATCTCGGTCTCGGTCACACTTACTCCCCGACTTTTCCTTTGTTCATGTTGTAGTTCGGGTTTTATACAATTTCCAATATTGCGGTTCACATATGCCCCTAGTTCCTTCTTGTAGAGATAATCGATTATCAATTCACAGAATGTGGAGTGGTTTACTCAAGTTTTTGCTCTATTACCTCCCAATACAAACTTACAAGCACTTCCTTCAGAGAGCTACCGCGCAAATATGACGTCACTAGCCGCCCGATCGGCAGCAGTCGGACCGCGACAACTCGTCCAAATTCGTCGCACCGTGCGCGACGTCTTGGGGGTTCGCGCGTCGTTGGAGTAAAGTCTGCCCTTCCTGCACACCTGCAAGGTATCCTTAAACGGGTAGGTTAGACTAGCCATATCCCGGAGTTCCTTCCCTTGCCTAGTTCTGTGCTCTCCTCAGCGTCAGCGGAGGAGAGCACAGAAACCGTGTTTACGTGAGTTTTCCACGACCATGTGCAATCTCGGGACGGGCATGAGCCCGTTGTACCATTTTTGTTCAAGGAAAATTTGGTATAATTTTAATTTTTTTACTTCATCTGCCGTAAGATTCATTTCCACGTTTTCGGCGCCGCGTGTGCCGAAGATTCCAGAGCATATAACTGTCGGTCTAAAATCGTTGATGAGAAACAAAAACAGAAATAAATAATTATCTAATAATTGTCTGAGCAGAAACAATACAACGGGTACAGTTGCGAAGAACACACATATCCCCACCTTGCTGTTTCATGTAAGCAGCACTCACACTATCAATCGAATGAAATCCGCGGCGAGCTTACTTGGCACAATCTCCTCCTGTACTATATTAAATGATAGCTGCTCGCTGCGCTTTAAGACAAATTTTAATTGATTATTTGTTCTCTAAAAACAACAATGTTATAAAATCATTGACTTAAAAAGATAAAAATAAAAATAATTACACGGTAGACTAAAAAAATTAATGAATGTTATGCCAAATTTTCTTTGAACAAAAACCTATTCTAACCATCTTATTGAGTCTGAAGTTTAACCTGTCTGAAGTTCGTTTCGATTTGCGAGAGTTCGCTTTGATGTCAAAACTCTTAAAGCTATCTTAAAGGAGTGCCCAATTTTACGTGAAAAGTTTCCAATTCGACGTGAAAATGGAGGAAATGCAGGCGTCCGGAAACATTGTTCCATTGTTCAGGGTATTCAAAATTTAGAGTTCTCTTTTGCTTTTTGCGAAAAAAGCGCCCGTTTCGCAGCCTTGTGGAGGTTTGATGTTGTCAGAGGCGATACCTTACGCTCACACTCAAAGGAATCTGAAAAACTCCCATGAAATCACATTATAGCAATAACAGGGAACTCAAGCTGAGGCGGCGAAGAATGTCAAAAGCTTCTACAACGTCAGAGTCTTTCATATCCAACGATGAACACGACAAAATAAAATGGAGAATGGCTAAGACAGAGAAGCTGCAATTGTCCTTTATACAGAGTGCCAAGTTTTCCACTGCTGAAGAGACGTTCGTTGTGCATGCCCTATCCTTCCTTTTTGTACGCTTAATTATCGAGACATCATTTCACAACTGAGAGCAGAGGTCAGATGAACACTGGTGTGCTCGTTACTCGGGTCGAAAATGAGATAACCGACAGAAGGCTGCTTCGAATTGAAATCTTCAGCAAGGATCTTTGAAACGAGACGCACAAGTTCAACACTTTTGTTTCATTCCTTTGGGAAGCAGGTTCTGAATTGAGGCGGTTTCAGTCCTGATTTTAACGTCACACCCCGTTTAGCTCTTCTCCAGAACGGCTTAATATGAACATGAGGACTCTACGTTGTGGAGATAGCGAAGCGCTACCCCGGCTTCACTTTTCAGTCCTGGCTATACAGCGACAATGTTCCTACTAGTTCCCATGTCCTCTGATCATGAAACCTCGGCATCGTTATCAGCTGTAATGATTCTGCTTCTGTGCCAGCGAGGTTGGTAGGTGGGAAGGTTTATTCTGCTATTCGATTCGCTACTGGTCTGCTATCAAAGAGTTGTAGCGACTGCTACACTCAGAGGTCGAAAGTCGTGTCTCTGAAGACGACGAGGAAAGGTCGAAACATCTGGCCTAGAATAAGCTTTTCCACCTACCAACCCCGCTGGCAGAGAAGCAGAAACATCATAGCTGATAATGTTCCTACTGTTGTTGGTCCGTCGATGAGCTTGAGGTATGTAAGGTGAATTCTGCACAAACGAACACCCTCCAAAACTTCGACCATCAGTTCTGTTTGCTACAGGAGCGACTCTGTCAGGCAGTAGATGCTGCCAAGGACGCGTTGCAAAGAGTGTTCGTCTCAAAGCTCTATCCCTTGTCCCCCTTTAAGTTGCGTTAAGTTGCTGTCCCTTAGATCAAGTAGAAGAAAGGACGAAGGATCACGTTAATCAATCCCTTTCGGGGTGTGGCACGCATTCTATACTGGGTATCGCTGAGGCAAATTGTTCGAATTTTTAAATGTGCATTCTTTTCCAGAGTTATGAAAAAGGTGTTCGCATCTCCCACCACTCTTGGCGATGAAAATTGATAATGTCTAGGGTCGCAAGGAGGCTATCGCAATGATATGCCCACGCTAGACATGCAGTGAAATCATGTGCGCTCAAAATCCCATGGAAAATATTTTACCCTAGCCAACTGTACGCTTATTCTGTGGGCATCGCATCTGTATTCTTAGAGCTGCCACATAAATAATCTAGAAGGGTACAATGTCTGATGTTGGTAGAAGCAGCCCCACGATCCGCCGACCAATCTTCCGCCTGTTAAAACTAGTGCAGTAAAAAACCTCCTAATGTAGGACGATTGTTTAATTGAGAGGTAGCCATTATAAAAGAAGGAGACCAAGCACATGTGGAGCACTCAGTAGCAGGTCGTCGAACCCGTGTGCAACACAAATGGAAGTTATGTGTGACTCAATCTCGTTTAGCCGAGAAGATAATTCGGGGAAACGTGGTACACCGAGCTCGTTGGCCTAAACATTTCAGTACATTTATCACCAATTAGAACCGTCCAAGAAATAACATAGAGTGGGATGTGTGGCGCATCCCAGAAAGAAATGAATTAGCACCAATTATATAATACTTAATATCCATCCTTCACTAATGCATTTGCTTACCAATGAATATACGCAATACTCAGACGAATTACTTCCTCACGTTTTTGCCTCATACAAAGAGGAGAGAGAGCAAGAAGGTTCAAGCTGGAGGCCATCAGTCACTCTGTGGTGAGCCTCGCTGTCCGCTCCTATGCGGCCTCCTAGGGGCACTATGGCATAGTCTCCTAATGACCTATGGGACCAGCGGGTAGACAGATCGGCACTACACTCTTGTACGACGATTCCGCTTGCTAAGAGTGACCTGCGTAGATCAACTCCAGATGAATGCATTGCCAGCATATCCTCGTTCCAACACAACAGCGCATCTAGGCTAAGAACTTAACGCGAGGCAGTATTCCAATGGAAGAGGCACTATTCCCGCTAAGCTCCATATGAGCTTGACTGACCTATGTACGCTCGAAGCGCGCTTCCTAAGTTACACCTAGATCAGTGGAGCATCCTATACCAGGCAGCGCGTTCCGCATCATGAGCCGCTCTCACGTAACAAACGCTCGCTTTGCCCGTACAAGTTCGCTGAGATTGGAACCAGGTCGGGTCGCAAGCAAGTCGTCAGATAACGCAAAAAATCGATCAGAGCCCTGTTCAGCAGAACCGGTGCTGCTTCAGACGGTACGTTCTAGCATGGTTCGCCGAGTTAGACGTTGACGGTTTGTGTGAGACCCCTGGCTCGTAGCGTGGACGGACAGGAGCGGTGACCTCGGTGAAGGGTGACCTCGCCGTCGCCACCACCCCGATGCGCCCGAAAGCGCCACACGAAGCACGAAGACCGAACGAACGTTGATGATGAAGAATAAGAGTAACGGACGGTGTACATGAAAGATGACAGGAAAAGGAAGGGAAAACGTTTGAAGAAAGAAGCGCTGCACCTATACTGCGAGCGTCGGTGCAGAAGCGCAAAAAGGAAAATTCTGACAAAAATGAACGCGGATCAGCTGACGACTATGAAAACGACTAACGACAAGAATCCAGAAGAGGAGGCTTCAGGGAAAAGAAAAGGACGAAAGCAAGAAAAGGACGATTAATGGCTTCACTGAAGCTGCTAGTGTGACATAAAACCCCGCTTTTTTGGGAACGATGTGGAACTGAAAGATGTAGTGTTGTAGGATAGCGGAATTTAGGCTCGTCGCTTCGAGATTACTCTTAAGTGTAGTGGCTGTCTGTCACAATACAAGAGTAAATGCGTGTGGATATGGCTACGGTGCCGTGATGGAAGGTTAGCAGCATTTGGTCGTCTTGATCTGAGGCACCGCTTGAGCCTGTTGTATGCTTTGATTTTCGAGCTAACAGCTCGCCTCAGCCATAGCAAACGCGGCAGTTATTGACTTCCCACCTTACCATTACTCCTGTCTATTTAGGTGTAGGAGTGTAGACAAGTGACAAGAGAAAACCTTTAGGGGGACGCAGGGATACAGCAATGAATTATCTTAGAAGGAGTTGAGCATCCCATAATGGCGCAGTGGAAAACACCTATAGGAGGGACAGTTCCATTCAGCGGTTTTCGACGGAAGTGCCAGTGATTCTAGGTGGGCAGGAAGGGTGTGGCCAGCTTCAGAACCCATGCCGCCGCTTGGGGACGCAGCAGTCCTCCGGAGGTGGCAGAAAGGCGGGTGAACCAGCCCAGACGGGCTCGAGGGGCAGGAGGCAGGACGGGAGCGGAGGGCGCGGTTCAGGACGAGGCCAAGGAGGTGAGTGCTCGACGAGGCCAAGGAGGCGAGTGGGCAGGAAGGCAGGCAGGGAGCAGCAGCAGCAGGCAGCCTGCCCGGCCGGGTGAAGGACCATCGGGCGCCGATCGATGTACTGGGGGTCGGGCGGGACGAGAGACGCGGTCCTGCCGGGCCTGCGTGCGGAGACGCAGATCGAGGGTGGCCGAGACTCCCCGCGGAGAGAACGCAGTACTTCGCGGAGGGCCCGCGGCTGCAGCTCATCAGCCCCGTCGCAACTGGTTCTTCACGATCGTTCAGAACCCCGCGCCGCCGGACGCCGGCGCCCTCGACCTCCGGCCTCCAGGAGCTCGTCGCCCTCGCCTCCGTGCCCCAGCCATCGACGCCGCGGTGTCGTCTGCAGGAGAGGTCACCTGCGCGCCCCATCCATGAACTCCCCGCCAGGTCATGCCGAGGAGCCCGCCTGCCTCCCTCTGCTTGCTCACCGCTCCTGTCAGATGTCGACGCCAAGCGCAGCATGGTAGTCCCTACCTCCGCGGAGGAATTCTTGCCAGCAGGACTCCCAGAATAAGTGGCCAGAAAGGTGATAACTGCAGTCGCGGGTTCCCGGCGTTTATGCCGGAAAATATAAACCGGGAGGAGGGCGAGCGTGTTACTAGATTTCTGCTGTGAAGTGCGGCCTTTGAGGAAAGCCTCATTGGAACTACTAAACGCGTGTAATAAAGTAGTGAGCGGATTGCGCCCAAAACAAACGCACAAATTTCAGCCCTTGACTTCTGCAAATTTAACAGCACCGATAATTCGGGTTTACTAATCTTGGCTTTCGTGTTTCCAAACCAGATAAAAGATACAGAATTGCGTTACTCAGTGGGATGCGTCACACTTTCTACTCCTACGGGATGTCGTATAGACAATTTGAATACGTATTTGGCCTATACAAAGAATTGCAACGACTTGCGGATGAACAAATCAGCGTTTTATCCTTCCCAGACAAGTCTGGTACCAAATCACCGACCCCAAAGGAATGGAAGGCTCTATTGGCCTGGGCGGGAAATCCGAGCCGAGATCCTGGTATCGGGTACACGCAACAGCCGATATCTCCTCCGTCTGCGCAGATAAAACAATTGATAGAATATTGTAAGTGCTTATAAAAGCACAGCATTCTACTATTAAATGTTTAAAGTCCTTTATACTAGAACGGAGTGCAGCGCGGAAAGAAAACCAAATATTTATACAGATTTTTTAAAGAAATCCGACCAGTATATAAAAATACCTAAAATCTATACAATAATACCAAAAATATACCACGAAAAATCGCAATCAGCGCTATCAAAAGATTATAAAGAAGTAAACCCACAACCCACAACATCCCTACTTTGCAATAAGTACCACTTACTCATGTTCTGGTGCAGCTTAAACATCAATACCGTAAATGAATGATCCGTGTTCTACAGCTGCATTGTGGAGTTTGCCCTTAACTAGCAATTATATGGAACTTACGCCGTATCCCTCTCGGATGTGCGCTTGGGGATTATCATGGGCAGAATTAATAAGCCGAACCAATGTCGAGACATTCTGAAAAGTTCACGTCCACGTCAACACCGCTCAAGTCAAGCGAGAGGATGAGAATATTGTGAGAGCGACAAGTAGGTACTACTGCAGAAAAAGTTCCTGCACAACACGCTTAAGACGAAACTTGGTCCTCTACTTTTTCAATACTGACAAATCAAAGGATTAAAGTGAAAAGACAGCAGTAAGTGGTTTGAAGAAGGAGCTCGTAGCGATCGAGTTTAGTACTGCCACATGTTTTTGAAGGAAGCTTCTGAAAGTTCTGAGCGGCCAAGGCGCAATTTATAGGGAAGCATCGACCCCTTTTAACTGCCAACGACTAGTAATTCAGAAAGGAAATCGCAGCAAAATTTTCTAGAGGAAGCTTTTGTCAGACAAGCTTACTACCTGGAAGGCGATGAAAGCACTGAGTAACGTGGAAAATCGACAAGATCCATTCATTCTCACCAGAGCGGCACACCTAAACTTTAGGTGTGCGGCCTGTCTGAAGCAGCTGCGTAGGAAGTCTAGGCCTTTCACAGTTAACTCATGCAAACTCAGTATGCTCTCAGGCTCTACAGAAAATTGTCTCAAAAAACAAGTTCTCCTTGAGATGACGACACCAGACAGAAGGATCACCAGAATCCTACTGCAAACCTTATTTTTGGTTGTCTCGCGATAATTTTTTGTTGAGGATGGTTCCACTTATTTGCACGCGGAATATAATAGCAAACTGTACAGTACAGTATCACTCTGTGAAGCGAGCAACCGTGAGCAATCGTACATCGCTAGACGCCCCGCAGCACTTGATAGCTCATGTGGAGTTATGTATTACAAAACGGGCTCCGCTGGCTTAACCGTTCGCTTTGCAGACTGGTGCAGTACTGACCTCTAGCTCTGAATATAATGAATATATAATAGAACTAATGAATAAATAATGAATATAAGCTTTTTTTCTTCGTCTTCATCATCTTCTTCTTCGGTCCCGCTTCGTAGCGGGGTCGCCGTCGGCTCACGGGTAAGACTTATGTTATACATCGGCGACGCTGTTGTCGGCGGCGTCGACAACAGTGTTGAGCGGATTCTACGCAGTGCGTAGCAGCCCGCGCAACACTGTCGCCGGCGTTGTCGACAACAGCGTCACCGAAGTATAACTTAGGCCTAAGGCATACCTTATACTTCCGCGACCCTTGGGCGACGCTGCAGACGCATGCGGGACCCATCAAGTCAGCACTTTTCTGCAGACGAGGGCTTGCAGGCGGGAGTTCTGTCGCAAGACTCCGGGTGGTAGCCTACGGGTCATCCTTGACAGCGTCGACAACGGTGGAGTCTTTCCTCCATTTCTTGGGAAGACGTCCTGACCGAGGTTTGTTCTCGAAGTCCTTGTGCCCTTATGCGCACTGACCGAAGCAGCGGTTGACGTTGTTGGTGGTAGTGGTGTCCTTCTTCAATACGCTTGTGATGTTGCCGACTGCTGCCGTCGCTCCAGTGCCGCAGCGCTACTCATAGAGGATGACTGCCCGAAGATGCTCTTGTGAAATTGGCACTACACTAAAACCCAAAGAAGAGCGCATATATACTTTTCACAGAGTGGCTACGAGAATATTCTATAACCACCACATGGTATGTCACGGATATCAATCACGGATACGGATATCGCCGGAAGAACTTCACATCGGAACCCACGGTTTGGAGTGGAACGAGCAAGGTGAAAAGCTGTCTGAGTTCATCATGTCAACCAAGACCATCCATGGAAACTCACATTACCGGAAGCCTCTCGTCCTACGATGGGCCTGCCTTGGTGTACAGTTCCACAACGAAATCGACCAGATCATCTTCAAGTGCAAGTATTGCCTGACCGACCTCTCCGTTGTCCCCAAGTTTTACACGGGATCGGACCAGGGGTGCACACTTAACGATTAAAGATTTAACGAATTTAACGAATTAACGGCATTTTTCGTTAAAGGTGGCGATGTCCGTTCCTCCACGTGGTGCCGATGGAAACTGCTCGCTCTGCGAGCTAAGCTAATCACGGACATTCGAATGCAGGCGACAGGCCCTTGTGACAGGCCAGCCTACGAAGACCCATGTCACATCGCATGGTGTATGACAGTTCAAGTTTCTCGAGATAGTGCTACAGCGTCCGCGGGAGCCGACGCGCACTCGCAGAGCCCGACGAGTGTGGAAAGTATGCGAGGGTCCCTGATGCGAGGACGGCATCGGGGGGGGGGGGGCAACTGAGCTAGTCCGAAAGTCCCGTAACGTAAGCAGGACCCGCGTGGCTACGCTGAATGTGGGTACGTTGACGGGCCGCTCGTGCGAGTTGGTTCTGTGCGGTGCAGGAGACGAGGTGGGCCTGCCGCAAGTCAAGGGACATAGGACGTGGCTTCAAGGCCGTTCTATGTGGAAGTCCCAGGACCACCAGTGGTGTCGGAATAATCGTTTCCGAACGATTTCGTGACTCGATTGTAAGCGTCGAGCGCTTTGACGATCGATTGATGAAGATCGTTGTCGCCGCTAAGGAGCGACTCTGTCACTTCTTCTCTGCGTATGCTCCGCAGAGTGGCTGCTCCGATCAAGCCAAGCAAGAGTTTTGGAGCCTGCTTGATGAGAAGACAGCAGAGGTGCCGCCGAAAGATGTCATCATAGTCGCTGGTGACTTTAATGGGCACGTAGGTGCTCTGAAGGACGGGTACAGCTGTCATGGTGGTTTCGCATACGGGTCTCGTAACCCTGATGATGAAGTATTCTTGAGTAGGCGGAATCGCATAGCCTCATTGTGAAACCGTCTTCCGAAAACGCGACTCCCACCTCATCTCATATTATAGTGGGAGCTCCAAGTCTCAGATAGATTTTGTGCTAGTGAAGGATCGTGACCAGAGTCTTGTCACAGACGCGAAGGTCGTGCCGTATGAGACAGTCGCCCCACAGCATCGACCGCTGATCTGCACCCTAAAGATCGAGCGATGTGGTGCAGCTAGAATCAAGTGGTGGCGAATGAAAGAGAAGGAAGCAGCTGTGATTTCTCGCGTACGGTTGCTGACAGTCACGACTGTCGATGAAACTTGGAAGAGAGCAACTGACGCGATACGCCAAGCTACAAGATTGGAACTCGGCACTACGAAGCCTGACGTAAAGTCGACAAGCAGACATGGCTGTGGACGGACGATGTGAAAGCGAAGGTTCGAGAGAAGAAGTCGCTGTATCATGTGTTTCTCGGCAGCAGAACAGCCAACAACTGGCAGGAGTATCAGAAGGCGAAGAAGGCTGCAAAGAAAGCCGTGGCTGTTGCCAAAGCCACTCATTATGGTGATGTCTACCGAAGGCTCGAGTCGCGCGATGATGAGCGGTATTTGTACCGACTTGCTAAGACCCGCCATCGCCAAACCGAGGATATTTAAAAGCTCTTTGGCATCAATGATGAGAGCGGCCATCTTCTGACAGACCGCAAAAAGGCGCTGAAGCGATGGCGTGATTACTTTGAGGAAATTTCCACTATGGAATTTC
Organism: Heligmosomoides polygyrus polygyrus; assembly: GCA_947396885.1. Taxonomy (NCBI): domain Eukaryota; kingdom Metazoa; phylum Nematoda; class Chromadorea; order Rhabditida; family Heligmosomidae; genus Heligmosomoides; species Heligmosomoides polygyrus. The sequence goes on along the minus strand of OX377202.1, from coordinate 43,999,473 downwards.
CTCATCCGGCCATCCCTTCTATGAGTTCTATTCACGGTCCCGTTCACAAGACCACCGTGTAGGAAACAGAAGCGGTTCTGAAGAAGATGAAGCCATGCAAGGCGACAGGACCGGATGATCTGGCAGCCGATATTTGGAAGTCGAAGCTCTGGTATCCTGCTGGTGGATGGCTGAATTCTTCAACCAGGTAGTAAAAGAGAAGAAAGTACCGGAGGGTTGGCACAACAGTTCGACGATTCCGATTTGGAAGAAGGGCAGTCCTGTAGACTGACCCAATTACCGTCCGATTCACTTGCTTTCGCACAGCATGAAGATCTTCGAGCGAATCCTCGATAGACGAATTCGTGAAATCGTCAAGCTCTCCGTCAATCAGTGCGGTTTCGTGTCTGGTTGTGGGACCCTTGATGCTATACACGCCGCCCGACTCCTGGTGGAGAAACATCGCGAGAAACAGAAGCCGGTGCATATAGCCTTTCTCGACTTGGAGAAGGCTTTCGACCGCGTACCGCGTGAGGTTATATAGTACGCCCTGCGACAACATGGAGTTCCTAAAGAGCTCATAGAGTGGGTGCGAATTCTCTACTCTTGCCCAAAGAGTAGAGTGCAAGCTGCAGCTGGAACCTCAATGGAGTTTCCCGTCTCTCTTGGGGTGCTGCTGCGCTTTCTCCACTCCTCTTTGTTTCGTCATAGATGACATTACGCGAGATCTTCAGCAGCCTGTTCCATGGGTGCTGTTTTATGCTGATGACGTGATGCTCGCTTACGAAGATAAAGATGATCTCGAGCGGCAGGTGGAAGCTTAGTGCGACCGTCTAGCGAGGTTCGGACTCAAATTGAACGTCAGGAAGACCGAGTACCTAACGACTGACGTAAACGAGTTCGGCTCCATTAAGATTGACGGCACTGAGCTCGCGGTGTTTAAATACCTGGGATCAGCAATAGCGTCTGACGGCGGTGTGATGGCTGAAGTGAACTCACGCGTGAGTGCAGCTTGGTCCAAGTGGCGTTTGCTGACTGGCGTGCTCGCAATAGGAAGACACCAGAGCACCTGAAGTCGAAGATTTATAGAGCCGTCGTGCGGCCGGTAGCGATGTACGGCCTGCTACTAAGGAAGTTAAAACGCGCCTCAGCGTCATGGAGACGAAGATGCTGCGCTGGACGGCTGGAGCCACACGCATGGACCGCATTCGAAATGATGCTATTCGGCAGAAGTTCGGTGTCGCGCCGATAGCGGATTTGATGCGCGAAGCTCGCTTGCGATGGTATGGCCACTTCTGCTTGGGAAAGAAGACAGCGTCCGCAAGATAGGCCTTGAGTTGGAAGTATCTGGAAAGCGGCCTAGAGAGCGCTCGAAGCAGCGTTGGTCCGATACGTTACACACGGACATGAAAAAAGCTGGTGTCCACCCTGATCAAGCGCAGGATCGGGAAAGGTGGCGTCGTAACACCAGAAGAGCGGACCCAGCCACGAAGCGGGACAAACGCTGAAGAAGAAGAAGAAGAACGGCATTTTTCGATAAAATCTGGTTTAACGACTTAATGGAAATTTTTAGAAATTTAACGGAATTTTTTGCGGTATTTTTTCTCAATAATTTGATCACTTTCTCCGACGCTTCAGCAATATTGTAGGTCTCATCCTCCCGATCAGGCTCTTCCTGAAAAACTGTTGAAATGAGCTACAATATTTCAATGCTTTCATGCTATTTTCACATCTATGGCACATTTGAATTTTTAGAAATAATGTATTTTGGATCTAGAAAAGTTCTTCGCTGAGCACCCCGCACGTCAACAAATCCACAATCATACTTGTCTAATCCTAATGTAAAATACGTCTATCTCTACATGGCTTATCCCAAAATACTTCTGCTCGCCATCTGAAACAGTCAAGAAGAATAGAATGTTTTCAGTCGGTGGACGTATTCTAAATGATTTGAGAAAAACGATAACAACAAAAATTTTTGGGAAGCTACTCTTCTTGAATGTTAACACATCGAAGGCCGTGTGGAACCGTGTGACATGATGTCGTGTCACGGTCCCGACGTTACAAAAAATCGATTGGTCCCACGCACCAGGTACGCGAAAATCGTGCGTTGGTCTATACAATGATAGGCTTTTAGTTGTATTTTTATTAATTCTTTCTGTACTAGCGGGCTCGTGCCCGCATCGAGATTGCACATACACGAAGAACCGTCACAGGAAACGGTTTCGCAAAGAACTAGGAAAGAAGGAAGAGGGGAATCCCAGGATTCGTCTGGTCTGATTTATCCAATCCATTATGTACTCGGTGTACATCGGTAAGGCGATTCGAGGCTGCCTCAAAAGTCTAGCCCCGTCCCTTCGGGCAGTCTGGCTGGCTGCCCGGAGTTCTTCGCCCGCACGACAGAGCCTGACTAGCTACCCGTGTTGTATTGCAGTTAAACACAGCAGCACTTAAGGGCCTCATTCCCCTGACCCCGAAAGAGCCCCTCATTTCTGCAGTGGTGGGAAGGACGAGTACGAAGAGGCTGCTAAAATCTCAGGGCCTAACCAGGCTGCGCAAATTGAGAAGGACTAGGATGACGATCTGTACTTACAACGCCCGCGCACTTGCATTGGAAGCATCCGTCGAGGACCTGATGATGCAAGCCAGGAAGATCAAGTACGACGTCATCGGACTGACCGAGACGAGAAGGCACCACCCCCTACACGTCGCCTACGACTCCGGAGAACTGTTCCTCGGAACATGCGACAGCAGGGGAGTAGGCGGCGTTGGTGTCCTCGTCAACACGCACTTGGCCATGAACATCGATTCGTAGGAGTCTCTGACAACCTGAATCGGACGTCTGCGACTGAAGCGATGTGGCTCCGTGCCAGCCTTGACTGTGTTCGTCGCGTATGCCCAACATCCGACTACGCCGACGAAGACGTCGAGGCCTTCTACGTGGAGCTGGAGAAGTTCTATAAGGAAGACCACACTTTCTACAAGGTGATCGTCGGCGACTTCAACGCCAAGATCGGGCCACGAAGGTCGCCGGAAGAACTTCACATCGGAACCCACGGTTTGGAGTGGAACGAGCAAGGTGAAAGGCTGTCTGAGTTTATCATGTCGACCAAGACCATCCATGGAAACTCGCAGTTCCAGAAGCCTCCCTACCTACGATGGACCTGGGAATCCCCCGGTGGCCAGTTCCACAACGAGATCGACCACATCATCTTCAATCGCAAGTATTGCCTGACCGATGTCTCCGTTGTCCCCAAGTTCTACACGGGATCGGACCACCGCCTCCTTCGTGCGAGGTTCCGCTTTTCGCGTCAAGGAGAGAAGGCCGCGAAGTTCAAGAAGAGGAATCCCAGAACGACCATCAACTGGGATCTCTACACCTCTCTTGTCGGCCTTTGGGAAGATGCCGTCATGGACAACGTCGACGAGGAATACGATCGCTTCGTGCACCATCTCCACGATAGTGCTAAGATGGCCGATAGCTTGAAGACCACCAAGGGACGTCTATTCAGAAACTCTCGAGCTGACACGTCAGCGTGGAGCATCACGAGCGTCAGGCAACTACCAGCAGACGTCCGAGCTTGCAAAGCTAGGCAGAGCGGCGATAAAGGAAGATCTCAAGGAGAGAAGGGCGGAAGTGTTGGCTGAAGCCGCAGAGGCAGAGTTGAGCAACCGCAATGCCCGCAGGAACTTCGCCAACTTCAAGATCAAGATGACAGCTCTCCGACGTCCCGACGGAACCGTCACCTCTTCCAGAAGGACCATGGAGAGGGTCATCCACGACTTCTACTCCGATCTCTTCGATAGCCACGTCCACCTGCCCCCATGCCATCTTCCGCAGGATGGATACGTCGTCCCCTCTGTTCTCCCTTCCGAGATCCGACTCACCATTTCGTCGGTGAAGAGACGTACAGCACCCGGTCCCGACAGGATCAGACCCGAGTACCTGAAAAACCTTCCGCCAGTGCTCACCAACTCCTTGGCGCGGCTCTTCACGCGCTACCTGTCGGAGTGCGAGGTTCCATCCCAGTGGAAGACCAGCAAGATCGTCTTGCTGTGCAAGAAGGGGGACGTGCAGGACAATGGCAGTTATCGCCCGATCTGCATGCTGTCCGCGGTCTACAAGCTGTTCACTCGAGTCATCCTGAATGGGATTAGCAGAATGCTGGACGAGGGACAGCAGTGAGAACGAGCAGGATTTCGTAGAGGATTCAGCACGATCGACCACATACACACCAGTGCGAGGCTCACCGAAGTGTCGCGAGAGTACAAGCTGCCGATGTGCCTTACGTTCATCGACATGAAGAGGGAATTCGACTCTGTTGAAACTGAAGCGGTCACTGAAGCCCTGCTCACCAAGGATATTCCAACTCAGTACATAAGAGTATTTCGAATGCTCTACAGTGGATTTGCGACCAAGATGTCACCATTCTACAACGACGTCGTCATCGGTGTGAAGAGAGGAGTTCCGCAAGGGGATACCATATCCCCGATGCTCTTCAGAGCCACCCTCAAAAACGTCATGCGCGAACTAGAATGGGAAGACATGGGATTGAAGGTCGACGACCGACAACTGCACCAATATTTCTTCGCCTGCGACATCGTGTTCCAGCATTAGGCAGGCGGAGCGCATGCTGACCGACTTCGTATGTGATAACATTGGACTGCAGCTTAATCTTACGAAAGACGATATTGTGAGGAACGGACATGCTTCTCACTCAATGTCCGAATGCTCCAAATACATATAGCTGAATGGCGAGGTCAGCGCCAGAGCTGGGCAGGAGGAAACGAGCTGCTTGGGGAGCTTTCAAGAGCGTCGAAGAAGTCTAGAAGAGGACGAAGAACGTTCGACTACGTGCCCACCTATTCGAGTCTACCGTTCTTCCTGCCCTAACATATGCCTCAGAGACCTGGGCTATAGGAACGCAGGATGAACACGCGTTCAGCGTCGCGTAGCATGGAATCGAGAGGACGATGCTCGGAATGACACAACTCACGCAAGTGAGAGAAGGCTTCCGGAGTTCCGAGCTTGTCGACGATCGAAGATCAGAAACGCTGTCGCATGGACCAAGTCGTCAAGAACTAGGTGTGCCGGGTACGTAAGCGCTTCGCAGACACCCCCGGACGAGAGCCGTTTCCGACTGGATCCATGGGTTGTCAAGAGAACATGAGCATGCCTACCAACGCATTGGTCGGACTCCTTCGTGAAAGTCCTGAACGCCCGATATGATGCTCTTATTGTCCCTCGAGCGAGTAGGATCCATCGGAGCACTCTTGCATGCGGCAGGGACGAATGGAGATGCTCCTAGCTCGAGCAACTCGATGGTTAACGGGACGACAGGTGATACAGGTAAATCTGAGGATGCACTATTGCCCTTTCAAGACCCGAGTGGTGGAGAAGTGGTGAATTTTTTTCCAAACTTTGCCTTGGAGGTAATCTAGGGTGATAATCAAAAATATGATACTCGTTTCTAAAGTTTTGACAGAATATGGTAGTTTAGTATGTTTGCACACTCAGACGGTGCGATCTCATTGTAAATTTCGAGGGCCCCTAGCTCCTTAGCTTAAAGCGCTCGGAAAAAATGACACCTACTTTTCTACTGTTTGACGAGTGGAGATCTGATAGTGACATCCTTTTTACCGTTATGCCATACGGGAGGCCCTTCCTTGACTAATCGAACTTCGGAGATCTTCTCTGACATGTGTGAATCGTGTCACTCCGAGCATGTCTGCTCGATTCGTCGCTGCACAACCCTAATGGCTTGTCCATCCTGCCTTTGTTAAACCATGTTCACCGAAGTGGGTAATAGTGCAGGAGGAGCAGTGGAGTAGAACCAGAGTCAATTAGGCGGGGTTCTATTTTGTTGGAAGATTACAACTCCCCTCCCCTCCTTCCCCCCCCCCCTCCCATTCTCAGAGCAGATCTGATACGACCCGCTGTTGTGAAGAAAAAAGAAATTGAAGTTATTAATATAATTATAAACTCAAAAGGTTTAAATGCTGGTAGTTCTATAATTAAAAATAAAGATTCTCTGTCAGGAGATTTCGAGTCAGTGAGAGGTTTTCAAGTCTTTTCCAGGATGTCATGGACACGACAGTTTTCTAAGTGAAGGAGTGACAAAAGCGACAATCTGCGTCCGAAATCACACTTTATAAAATTACAAGTGTTAATTACTGAGGATGACTTAAGCGGCTGAGATGTAGCTGACGAATCAAGATTAGTACAGATCCTTTATTCCGACTAACGTTTCGGCGTAACCGCTTTCTTCAGAGCCTGGAAGAGTCAAGTTGAGTTTGAAAAACCATCCGTCCAAGACCCATTTCAGATCACAGCGGTCAATCAGAGGTTGGTAGGAGAGGGAGACGAAACACGAGGAGTAACACAAACAGTCCAGTGCAGATAGGCGAGCGGTACCCCTTTTAAGGCGACACATGAGGAGATGAGGTCACCTTCGGTTCACCCTCCTAGCGAGCCTCTGGCAGACTGTCCTCCGGTTCGAGACCGCAAAGGTCAACGTACGGAGCCAGCTCCTGTATCACCGCTACGCGTTCCTCCTTCCTGTTTAACGTGGGGTTCCTAGCGGCAATCCACAGCGCTTCTAGTGTTTTGCGCGCCGAGATCTCGAACTCGCGTGCCAATATCGTCACCGCCATGTCAATGCCCGCGCCATTGTGACATCGTAGCCTGTGCTCACCCAACGGACCGGCGATATCGCATCTACGAAGCATGCCCAAATGCTCTTTAGCGCGCTCCCCAAGGGGTCTACCCGTCTCGCCAATGTACTCGCCGTTGCGACTCGTGCATTTTATAAGGTATACCACACCTGAGACCATGCAGTCTCCCTCCTTACCGAATGGGCAGATAATACACTGGCGAATCTTACAGCAGGAATCTTATAGTCGATCCCTAACGAGACGTGCCTTAAGATTGGCCGGCGGAACCTCGATCATGCGGACCATGCTATCAAGACCAGCTTTGCGAATGCAGTTTCGCTCTTCGGTACTGAAATCATCCGAGACCAAAGGCACCTTAAAAGGAATTTTATTGTAGCTCCAATGTCTCGCTGCCATTGCCGGTGTTCGATGACCTTTAAGGCGCTGCTCGGGATACCCGTTGGACACTGCGATTCGAGATGGCATTTGCAATGACACTGACTTGAGATCGCTGTCTGAGGACACCGCCGCCGCCGTTCGGAACATGCTCTTAATCGTGGCCTTCTTCGTTTGAGATGGATAAGCAGACCTGAAATGCACGATGATGTTCTTACTACTGGGCTTACGATACCATTTAGGATGGAATCTGCCCGCGTGCAACTGACTTGGGACGTTGAGGAACGGCAACCAGTTATCAGTAGGTTTTTCCCTTGTGAGCTTAATGTGCTCTGCCTGCTGGTTGAGCAATTCGAAACACATGTCCATTTTGTTCTGGGTCGCAAATACAAAAACAGTCATCAATATAGCGACAGTACAGTAGATATCTGCAATTCATGACGGGTTCCTCTATTTAGGCATGAAAGCGATAGCCATACCGGAGCCAGACGCTGGCCCATAGCCTCTAACCTGCTTATAGTACTTATTGGACCATCTAAAAACGATTGCATTCCAGGCACCCACTTATGAGTGTCATAATTCGTGATATAGAAAGTCCACAAAGAATGAGCTGGTCCTGATGTGCCGCTAGAATTTCATACACCTCCTGTATTGCGCTACTTTTAGGGACGTTCGTGTACAGCGATGTTACATCGAACGACTCCATAACGCAGGCTTCTCCCAATGACACTCCCCTAAGCCTCCCCAGAAAAGCAGCGGTATTGGGAAGATCGGCCGGCAGAAACTTGAGGACCTGTTTGAGGACCAGATTTAGTAACCATGATACGCGATCTGTGGGGCCCCCCAACGCCGCTGATAATAGGTCTAACCTTAAACTCCGCGGGGTTATTGATTGCATCTCCCGTGGGCAACTTGTTGGTCTTGATGATCAATATAGCATCGGACAGACCGGGTTAACGCACTTGAGCGTTCTAGTAAGCTTATCGTCGAATCCGGCTTCTCTTGCAATCGTAGACCACGTGTGTTTGAGACACACGGACTGGGCTGTGAATTCCTTGTACGTGGATTCGACGTAGACACTGTGGTCCTGGAGGTGGAGTCTAGTAATAGCTCTGTCAAGCC